>PVJA010029292.1:0-26848 GCA_004027025.1 Myocastor coypus | reverse complement strand
GCTAGGGCCAAAATATTGGCAATCCTTGTAGCCCTTCTTTTTCTCTAATTTTTGGTCTGCAAACTTACATTCTTAATCCTCTAGAAGAAAAGCCTAATGATACTATTACTCTATAACATAGGTGCTTGAGCTTAGCATCACTCTGAGTATCAAACATCTTAGACTTAACTTGGAATTGATATTATCTATCGTAGGATTGACAGACTACAATTTTGGTTTTTCTTTGTTTTTTGTTTTTTGTTTTTTTTTTTTTTTTGGTCTTTTTGAGACAGGGTCTCACTATGCAGTTGAGGCTGGCCTTGAGCTCACTTTTGTAGCCCAGGCTAGTCTCAAACTTGCACCGATTCTCCTGTCTCAGCCTCCCAAGTGCTGGGATTACAGGCGTGAGCCACCATGCCCGGCTCTACAATTTTGTATATGCTTAGAATTCTATATTTCTGTACAAAATTGTGTAACTTTTGATCACATTCTATAGAGATTTATTAGAATATCAACGATTGATAGATACAATGTTTCTACAAGTGAAAAGTCCTCCAGAGATGAAAGACCTCAATATTAATAACAGCAGAATAGATGATGTAAGCAGATGGCTAAAATGTAATATAAATATAATTCTGCCCAATTCTAAAATTCTGTTTTTTATCAGTGCATGTAATAAGTTCTCAATAACAATGAATACTTAGTACATAACAATATGTAAAGCATAAAATCAAGTGCTTTATAATGGACAAATTAATTCTTTTAAAGCTTAAATAAGGTAGAGCTACTATTCCCATACAAACACAGAACAAGAAGAGTTCAAGTAGTTTGCCAAAGGTTATACCACTTGGAAACAGAGGATCTGAATTTAGAAGCTGATATCAATGGCTTTATTTTGATTATTATGCTCCAATACCTCCAGCAATAGACATTAAGTAAATTGTTAAGTTACAATATTAAGGCTTAGTTTAGCGGCATATAAAGATACTATAATTATTTTAGGGATTTTTATTTTAATGTAATACAAGTAGATATTTATAAAAATATAAAAATACATAAAAATAAAACTAAATTATCATATTTAAATAACTATAATTAGAATGACAATCACGAAAATCACTATGTACAGTCAAAGAGAGCAACTATTACAATACTAAGATCTACCATATAATTTCAAAATTTTATTCTCTGAACATCTTAATGCATTCACTTCTAGTGATTTTATAAATAATACCACATCATTTCATAGTTTATACAACTTGGGATTTGGAAGTTCTATTCCTTCAAGGCATAAATTAAATTAGCTTTATTTTACAGCAGGCTTGGTGATACATGCTTGTAATCCCAGCACTCAAAAGGCTGAAACAGGAGGAGGACTGCCTTGAGTTTGGGGCTAGTCTGAGATAAGTAGTGAGTTAAGACTAGTCTGAACTACACTGTGAGATCTTGTCTCAAAAGACAAAAAAAAAAGAAAACCAAAAATAAATAAATGAATACAAGTAGTTTTATTTTAATAAGTTTTAAAGTGTTAATAAACATTAGAAACAATTACTAATATTTCTGATACATGCTAATCTATATTTGGAATGTTTCATTGGTACAAAAATATATAATATTATATTTTGATATATACTATTTTTTTAATGTGGTTAGTACAAGGAATACTATTTACATATACTTGACATACACTGATCTCTTAAAATTCAAAGAAACAAATCAAGGTATGTTTTTGTTACTAACAGGTAGTAATAAATTGCTTAAAACTTTATACAATGATGTGGGTTTGAAACTATAAGAACTTTAGTGTACATAAAATGATAACATAATTTATATGTCTGTTTTGGAATTTCTACAAATAAAACGAACATCCAATTTCTAAAATTCCATTTTAATGAGATCTTGAGTAACAATTAACAAACACTTATATGTAATAATATAAAATAAATGCTCAAATAAATGCTTAAGATAATATTAATTAATGAATAAATTAATCACTTTGAAAAATATATCAGCACAGCCGGGTGTGGTGGCACACGCCTGTAATCCCAGCACTCGGGAGGCTGAGGCAGGAGGATCGGGGCGAGTTCGAGACCAGCCTGGGCTACAAAAGTGAGCTCAAGGCTAGCCTGAACTGCATAGCGAGACCCTGTCTCAAAAAGACCAAAAAAAAAAAAAAAAAAAAAAAAAATCACCACATAGAAATCCTACCAATTATCATTTGAGTATTTTCATTGCTTCTTTTGTTTATAAAGTGTTGCAGTCCTTTTGGTCACAAAGTTTCACTACACTGTACAATATCATCCAACTCTAAGACAGATGTTTCCATGCAATATGTATACTGATGTTCTATTTTACTAGCGAATATACATAGATTAGAATTCATTGGTCCAGGGACATAAACTGTAGTGCAGCTTTTACATTTTCATACAAATTGTGGAGTCATGTCTTCAATCTCTACTCAGAGAAAATAAAGGAGCCCAGTGGAGCTTCAATTGGAACTGGGTTGATCACCAGGATCAGTAAGATCCTCAGTAAATTATATAAAAATAACTGCATAGTATATATGCATCTGAAGAGCAAACAAGTGGAAAATATCTAAACTGTCAAGGTGTTTACCCACTGAAGAACCCACTACTTTATTATCTATTTTTATTTCCCAGATTAGTTCATAAATTGACAGTTAATTCAAATCCAATCGAAATCTCAGCTTCTTTTTTAAGAGAAATTGAGAAGGCAATTTATAAGCAAAATGAACTTCAACCTCTACTTTATACCATACTAAAAATTAATTCAAAATAAATTATAGGTCTAAACATATAAGCTGGACTAGAAAATGTATACAAGAAAATCTTTGTGACCCTGGGTTATGCAAAGACTCTGCACAAAGGGCAGCAGGCGTAAAGACGATGTGACAAGTGTGCTTCAGCAGCACGAAATCTTTTCTCTAAAAACCACACTAAAAAAGAAAAGATAAACCACAGGTTAAAAAGGAAGCAGTTGCGGGGTATGATGGAGTGTGCCTGAAGTCCCAGGTTTTAGGGAGGCTGAGCCGGGGGGATCGCTTCAGTCCTGGAGTTCTGGACTGCAGTGCACTATGCCGACCGGGTGTCCACATTAAGTTCAGCACCAATATCTCGACCTCCTGGGAGCAGGGGACAACTAGGTTACCTAAGCAGGGGTGAGCTGACCCATGTCAGAAATGGAGCAGGTCAAAACTCCTGTGCTGATCAGTAAAAAGGGTATTACATAGTTCATATATGAAAAAGACTTTCATTCAGACCATATAAAGAAAAAAAACTCATATTTAGTACAATAGGTCTGAGCAAAACACTTGAGATATTTCAGGAAAGATGTCTGAGTAATAGACAAGTACATGAAATGGCACTTAACCTCTTTCATAAAGACAAGAAAGATCAAACCCAGAAGGCTCATCAACACATGCCCACCACAACAGCTAAAATTAAAAGACAATGACCCAAGAGCACAGACATGGAGCAATTATTCATAGAAATGCAAAATGATAGTTGCCTTGTAAAACAGTTTTGAAATTTCTTAAGAAGTTAAGCATGCACTTCTATAAGCAGTCTCATTCTTAGGTATTTACTCAAATTGAATGAAAAATTTATAAATTATGCATGCAAACTATTATAGCAACTTATTTGTAATTACCACAAAGTAAGGGAGACCCTGGCTATCAGCTGGTAAACAAACTATGACACATCTATAAAAAAGTATATTTCTCACAATAAAAAGAGCTGCTGATAGGTATGAAAAGATAGAAGGATATCAAGTAAAGCCAGACTCAAACAGTTATAGAATGTATCTATCTATACGATATTCAAAAAAGATAAAAGTACAGGGGACAAAGAACAGGTCAAGGATGTCAAAGGAGACTTGAGAGAAACTGCATAAAAAGACATATGAATAGTGTCAATGAATTCCACAAATTAATATTAGTAAAACGTAGTACTTAGGGGTCCATGCTTAGTGGATAAGAATGAAAGTAACTCTAGCTTCATTCCAAATATAAATCAACTTGAAACAGATTGTAGATAAAACCTGAATTGGCAAACTGACAAGAATAAAACAGTGAAACACGATTTCCTGGATATGACCACAAAAAGCACAGGCAACAAAAGCAAAAACTGGTACTGAGGTTGCATCAAACTATTCGAATGACTAGTTTCAAAAGGACAAAAAAATAACACATGTTGTCTTGGCAAGATGTGATGACTAGGAAATGCTTATGTAGTGAGGGTGGAAATATAAGTTAGTGCAATGGTTAGAGAAAACTATGGAAGTTCCTCAAATGCGTAAAGACAAAATTACCCAGTAAATCAGCAATTTCATTTCTGGATTAACTATCCAAAGAAAATGAAATAAGCGTGTCACAAAGATAACTGTACTCCCACATTTACTGCATTATTATAACTTTATCTTGATTAACTTACCCAGATTTCTGAAAACATACAAAAACAATTCTTGTATCATACAGCTATTCCAGTCAGTTTTATGCACCAAACTTCTCCATCAGATATGATGAGAGGTATATACTAGACCATTTCTAAGACCAACTAGAGTGAAAAATTGCATTATTTCCTTAATATACAGAAATTACTATTTTTGAAATAAAAATATCAATTTTAATAGCTCTGCATTGGTATTTTAACCTCAGGTATGAAAACAACATACACAAAGACATTCTAGCCTATCTCTTCATAAAATAAGGGATTTTTTGCTATGATACCATCTGAGCTTGGTAAAGACACTTTTTTTCTCAATAAACTTCTAATTGTAATACATATTTGCATGTAATTAGTACCACAAATATTGAGATAGTATTTGAAGCATCCATATTTTAAAAATCCTGAAGTACACTGGGAAGTTAATTCTTATAAATTACACTGCATAAGGTACATGAGTAGTTCTTTTAAGCAGGAGGGAATCTGGCCACACTGCCCAGGCTGTCCCCTAACTCCTGGGCTCATGTGAACCTCCTGCTTGAACTCTCTGAAGTAGCTGAGACAACAGGTATAGAGCAGTAGCACAACAGACTTAGGCCTCAATGAAACTGTTGGGTAAACAGCAACTTTGAAAATAAAGTGCACTTAAACACTAGAGGGTGCTCTAATTTAACAGTATGTGGTAGATGGCTTTTAAACTTTTTTTGTTTTTCAATTTTTTTATTGTTTAAATTTAACAATGGTTATACTACATATTTTCATCATCAGATCACTTTAGATTAATACATATAGGTATATAAGATTGATCAAACAATTAAACATTAACCTTTCTACATCGACATTACTTTTTTTTTTCTTTTCCCCCTTCTTTCCTTTGAAAGTTGACATATTGCATATTGTCCTCACAATCATTCTATAGAGTGCAGTGTGTGGGCATGAGCCACCTCCCTATTGATGTTGCATAGAAAAAAGAAAGAAAGAAAAAAAAAAAAAAAAAAGGAAAGAATATACTTCTCTTTGGACTAAGAGGAAGCAGATACATACACAGTCAAAGGTTTTGCAATTGCAGCGTGCCACCAGTGAAGCTTGTGATGTTGGAGGCTACTGAATCTAAGAGATGGCTTTTAAACTTAAAATAATTTTTTCCTCAAAGATAAATCAGGACAATTTTCAACATTAACAATTCTTGGTCTCAAAGTAGTGTACAGAATGAACTGAGAAAAAATTCCTTTCTTCTAGAAAATATAGTAAAACTTGGAAGGACAACTTACTGGGGCTCCCCGCCCTTCTGTCTCTCTCTTGGACAGAAGCTTTCTTTCCCACAATAAATATATTCTGCTCTTAAAAAAAAAAGAAAAGCTTAGTAGAAATCACTCTTATTCAATTATTACATATTTTATATTGTATGCTGAAAGAACAGTAAATAGGCACCTAAGTATAAAAATGGTCTTTGCCTATAAAGGAAATTCAGTGCTTAGATGGCTAAGAGAATGTAAATATTACCATTTATAGGCTTAAGCCCAAGAGGAACTATGAAATGAATTTGGCAAAACCATGAAACTAACTTATTAAGGTATGGCTTAGCCATTTTTACAAAGATAATCTGAAAGCTGCTATTTAAAACAGAAATAAAACTAACACTATGATAGCATTTTATTTTATTTTATTTTACTTTTTTTTTCTCTTTTTGAGACAGGGTCTCACTATGCAGCTGAGGCTGGCCTTGAGCTCCCTTTTGTAACCCAGGTTGGTCTTGAACTCGCATTGATCCTCCTGCCTCAGCCTCCCAAGCACTGAGATTATAGGCATGCACCATCACACCTGGCAATGATAGCATTTTAACTGCAGTGTTAAAACTCTTTTTAAGCCAATAGCTATAGGAAATTAGGGGTTGGGGCCAATTCCTTCAATCACAATAGAAATAACTAGAAAAGAAAAATTAAGTCTTTTAATATTCAAAACAGAAATATTATTTTTAAATTTTCATACATATTTTGTGCTTTTTCGGGATTCATTCCTACCAGTCAGAAGCTCAACTAGAAACACGATATTTTCAAGACTGAAAAAATTTGTATGCTGACATTTTGTAACCCAGGACAATTCCCTGGAATGAGTTCCAATGGCCTTAAATAATATAAAATAACAAAGTTGGATGGCCAGCAAGATATATATTTCCAAAATGTGGCTATCACTAAGCCATTATAAATCCTAATAATGTATACTTCCTTTAGAAATGATCACGAGAAAAAAAACAGAAAACGATATATACTTCTAAAACTTCCACACATTTCCAAAATCTCTCACATGAACATGCAGGCACATGCAATGCTCACATGTAATAATCCAGCACTCAGAAGGGAGAACCTGGCTTTATCGCTCCTCTGCTTTTCCCTGACACATGACAAACAGCCCCCAAAGAGAACATGTCCCTGAGGTGGCTGGCTATGGGTGAAGCTTTTAGCCTCCTTAGCAAGTGTCCAGAGGGCCACTGCCAACATGTGGGATGCCACAATGCTCTCTTGATCTCAGCCTCCCACTAATATTTACAGCTTTTGTGCCTAAGTCTGAAAAGCAGAGAGACTGTGGAAAATGAAAATTGAATAAAAATATTAAATTACTGAACAACACCAACTTACTTCTGTTAATATAATCTTTCATAAAAATCTCAAAATTGTGATTCTCTGATCTATTCAAATAAAAATTTCAGGCAAATACCTGCTTTCCGTGATTTCTGAATCCTGTTGCAAACCAACAGTCTCTGTTGTAATTTCCACCTTCCGTACACTTCCAAAGAAATCAGTTATCAAGACATTTTTAGGGTCCCTCTTAAAAAGATCAGTGCGATGTCCAGGAGTAGAAACACAGAGACTCTTGGGGCATACTTGAAACTGAGAAAAGAAAAATGAAAAAATAATTTTGAAAAAATACATAAAAGCACAGATGAATACATACACATAAAACTTCTGTGAAATCCAATGACAAACGTAGTAGACTGTACTATATTTTAAAAGCTCTCTTGACTTAAGAAGCTACTGGTTCTACAGATTAAAAGTTTTATTCTCATTGTAATATTTGACATTCTAAGAAAGCTACACAGACATAGTAGAAAGCTGGCCAAAGAAGGTAAAATTTACACCTCTGAATCATTTACTACCAAAGATCAACCCTTCAATCTATGGAGAACTCACACCCAACATACAACCACAGAATCACTTGTTCGTTCTATTATCCTTCTCAGTGTGGTGTTCTATTGGGTTAGTTCTTGAACATTGAATAAACACAATTCAAACTTAAAATTCAAATTACAAGGCAGTCAGATATGTAAAACAGATTAGAACAGAGCTATTCTGGATTTCAGAAAAGGAAAGCGCAGCTTCCCCACATCATATCCCCCAGCTCTGGCTGTGAAATGCTGTACTTTGCTCTTCTAGTTTATCCATGAGAAAAATAAACACAAGACATCTCCACTGTAGCACTCCAAAATATAAAATGAGAAAACCATGACTTCATTTCTTATAAAAATGTCACAATAACCTTTCTATTAATCTTAAGCCTTACATTCCACATCAGTGAACTACCTAATGACACAATTGACTCATCCTGCAAAGCACAGGGTACCTGCTACAGCCATGTCACACCACTACCTTCCATAGCTGATGCAAAGATCAACAAGACAAGGTCCCATTCCTCTGAAGACATTACCAACTAGTGATGAATAAACAACACAGTATTTAAAAAGATGGCAGGTTCTAGACCAGAAAGGATAAGTTTAAAGTTGGGTTTTTTTAATTTTTTTTTTTTATATAAGTTTAAAGCTTAAGGAAAAAAAATAGAGGATTTGAGGTTTTTCGGTTTTTGTTTGTTTGTTTGTGTTATAAGAAAGGCAGGATTTATGGAGGAAAATAACTTTTCTAATAAAGAAATCTGGGGACTGAAGACATAGTTCAGCGGTCTAAGCGCTAGTCTGGCAAGCATAAGGACCTGGGTTTGATCCCTGGGACTGTATGCTATACCAGTCCTGGAGCCCTGGGAACACTGTGTCAGCCACCAAAACCAGGGGTGGTGATGCACCCCTATAATCCCAGCACTGGGGAGGCTGAGACAGGATCACTATGAGTCCAAGCTGTGTAGTGAGACTCTGTACCAAATAAATAAATAAAAGATTTTTTTTAAAAAAAATTAAAGCACAGCTGGAAAGGTATAAACAGTCTGGCTTTCTGTGGCGCAGGCTACCAAAAGAAAGGACACTCTCACCTACCGGTAGGGCCAGGCCCACGGCCCCTCCCAGCTGTGAGGCCAGACCACAGGCACAGGAATCACAGCAGAGCGTGGGAACCAGGGCATGGGCGTCTGCAGTGCATCCAAGCGCTCCAGACACTCTCACTGAAGCCTACCAGCAACTTGTAGGATGAAATTCATCTGTCTCCTCCAAAGTCAGGCTCAAAGCATTTAAACAGCTTGCCTAACATCACACAACCAAGAATCTGTGTGAGGAAAGCAGCAAGTACAAGGAAGCACAGAAGAGGAGATTAAGAATAAGAAAAAGGAGAAGGGGAAGAAGGCTTGAAGACATTAAATGTCAAACAGGAAGGACACCAACAATAAAAGACTGAAGGAGAAAGGAGAAACATCAAATAAGTAATAACAATCATAGTGACTACCTAGGGGAGATACAATCTAGCTTGACCCCTAGCAGGGAGTAGAATTTCAAAAGGTGAATCTGATAGGGAAAAAAGCAGCAGCAGCAACGAAAGAAAAACAGAAAGCTACCTCTGGAACAGCAGGTGAACTGGGCTAAGGCTTTGACTTTCTGTCATAAGGAGAATGCCAAAGTAAGAGCAGACTCAAAACAGTAGTAAGGGCGTTGTCAGAGCCCCCACCCCACCCCCACCTCCAGGAGCCCAAGACAGATTTTTCACAGGTGAAGTCCCTCCCAAGGTTAAAGACACATGTGTGGGGATGGGATTTAGCTCCGTGGTACAGCCCCTGCCTAGTAAGCAGAAGGTCCTGAACTCTATTCTTGGTACACCCCCACCCCCAGAAAAAAAACACATGTGCAAAAACATCAACAATAACAGCAGGCAACATGGAGCAGAGCAGAGAGCCCAAGAATGAAAGACCAAGAGCCACCAGAGCCTTTGCTGTATAAATCTCATCTCATGTTTATACACTTACACAGTGCTATAACCAGCTAAGTTATTTACATGACTAAATCCCACTGTCTCTATGCTAGACAAGTAGAGTCACGTCCAGAGGTGTCCTTAGATACCCCTAAGCTTTGAAGAGTTGTTCCCCACAGACTACAATTCAACATATGAAACAGTACTCGTAAAAGTCCAAGAAATACAGACTTCAGAGCCGGGCATGGTGGCGCATGCCTGTAATCCCAGCACTTGGAAGGCTGAGGCAGAAGGACTGGTGCAAGTTTGAGACCAGCCTAGGCTACAAAAGGCCAGTGTGAACTGCATAGCGAGACCCTGTCTCAAAAAAACAAAACAAAACAGACTTCGCATCATCAAATTAAGATTAGCATACCTATGAGTTACAAAATCAAACCAAGTGACTACTTACAAGGTCATTCATATTTGTTTGGCTAGCTGGATTAATTTCCTCTAAAAATTCCAAGACATAAAACGTGTATCTATCCATAAGATGGACTCCAATTGCAGGATCAGGTTGATGCTATGAACACAACAACAATGGTATCACTAAGACAAAGGCTTAAAATTCAAAGGCTCCTTCTCTGTTAAACACGTATCTATTTATAAAGCATACACAGTGATTTCACAAATAACTACACATGCCAAAATGTTTCACTTAGAGATAGAGAACATACACCTACCGAGAGGGAATCTTCTCCTACTTGGCTACTGGCCAGAGCCATTATATTAGGAGAATAGAACCGCTCATACATGGATGCACCTTGGCAAGTGTCAATAATAAACAGTAGCTCATTGTAGCTGTAAGAAAAGTCAAAAGCATTTTTAACAGGACTGATGCTGTTGATCATTTGTACAATACTTCCATAAGATCTTTCTTAGCCATTTTATTAGCTGAACATTTAGCAAGTTTTCAGTAGAATTTCAGCAGAAATTTGGCACCAGAAAAGTTAAATTATATATATTATATATTATATTATATATAGTAGTAGCTATGTAAAGTTTGGCAAGTCAACTTGTATGATCGATCGGTGCCTTAACTTGGTCATCTGTGAAAATGAGAACAACTACATCTACCTCAGAGTTGCAACTAAAAGTAAAACAGACAATACATATGAAATACAGAGCCCACATTTAACATGCATTCCATAAATGAAAGCTAAAATAAGACATAACCACTGTTCAATAAACACTTCCTCAACACTTCTATATCTGTCTATGTTTATCTTTCAATACAGGTAACTATTTTGCAGCATAGTAGTATACACATTTCTCTTTCACTAGACTGTAAACACTTTGCAGGCACAGAAAACATGTTTCTGTGTGATTCATATGTAAATTATAGATATTGTTTAATTTCTTGCTTAATTTCATCTCTAACCCACTGGTTGCTGAGAAGGGTGTTGTTTAATTTCCATGTATTTCTGGGGTTCTTGTGGTTTCTTTTGTCATTTATTTCCAGTTTCACTGAACTGTGGTCAGATAATACACATGGGATAATTTCTGTTTTCTTGCATATACTTAAGCATGACTTATGCACTAGTATGTGGAGAAGAGAACCTACAACGTTGACAATAGGTAGCCACGATATTGCAATTCTGCTACTTCAAGTAACACATATGACAATTTTAGCCTAAGAGATCATTAACAAGGATTACCAACAAAACCCATAAAGCGAGTGAAGTCACAAATTCTATTCTGATCTTAATTTCAACCATTTTTATGAATAAATAATACTACTGTTACACTGAGAGGTACAGAATGTGTTGAAAAGTATGTACAAGTTGAAAATGTTGAAACTCCATGAATAATTTGGTTGGAAATAAGCTGGCTGGGTACTTGATGGAAAAACTCATTTTGTTTCAAAGAGATGCTACATAAGAGGAAATGATTTTAAAAGCTCAACTGTTCATATTATACAACCTTCAGTTTTTCTTTAAAATTCATCTCAGTGGAAAGAACAACTGTAAATTTTAAAACTTAGAGTAAAATTAAGCTAAAATTTTATAAGATAAGGAGCCAGCAGGATGGCTCAGTGGTCTAAAGCGCCTGCTTAGGAAAGCTTAGGCAGTGGCAAGGACCGCAGTTCGATCCCCAGCACCACATGCTGTGTCAGCCCCACCCCCAGGGCAGGCTGAGCCAGCCATAATTGAAAAACAAAGAGAAAGAGAGACCTGAAATATACTTTAAAAAAAACTTATAAGATAAGAACTATGAATTTATCATTGAAAAATTAAGTATTATCTACCTTATAAAAAGAAATTGCTTGCTAGTTACCGTCTTTTCTGCCACATCTGTTCAAAAGCATCTGCAAGTTCTATGTTGGTAATTTCTTCAGAATCCTGAAATTTTAAGAAACCATTTCCACCATGTCCTTGTTAAAAAAAAAAAAAAAAATCAAGTAGATACACTTTTAAATGCAAATTCCATACATCCAGATATGTACACTTACTCACTGCAATTTTTAAATATCATTTATTTTGAACTCTAAGGTATACATTGTGAAAACAAATTTAATTAGAGAGTAATGATAGTCTACATGAAATAGAGGATATATTTTTCTGTCGTTCATCCCAGAACCCACATTTATGCTCTTTCACTGTTTCTATTATTATGTCAAACATTCATTCTACCTGTACAAATTTTTTACCCACCAAACATTTTTGGTGAGAAAAGACCTAAAGATGCAAGCCAGTCCCCTGGCATGCAGGTACTATTCCTGGTGTACACAGTAATTCTCCCCTAAAAATTTATGTTTTTGCTATAATTGAAAATAAACCTGTGAGAGTATGCCAGAAGGCTGTGAAACTTATTTGATTAGCACAAAAGAGCTAGTTTGTCTGGATTCAAACACTGGATGTGTCATTTACTTACCACGCTACTTCAGGCAAATAATCTAAGCTATGCCGCATTTCCTTAGCCATAAAAAGAGAAATGTATCAGCAAGACCATTACTAGCTTGCTTGGATAGCTCCTTTGTGCATTTTTTTTTAAAAGAACCTTCTAATGAGCAACACAGTGAGAAAAAACCTCTAGTATTTTCCTCTGAATGTATGCAGGGCACTCTGCGAAATCACAAGTGGTTACTGACTAAGATCATTATAAGGACAAATATTCCTCCCTCCTTCTAGATTCAACCCTGTAGCAGGACACCCATTTTTGTATGGAGTGATCCCAAACTAGACTTCAGCTTCCACTTAACTGCAAGTCAGTGTTGCACCATACAACCCACACAGGCACACAGACCAACCTTGAATATCAGTACCCAAATCACCAAGCTGCTGTAAGATGAAATGAGTTAAAACGCACAACAATTTACGATATTGCAATGATATATAGTAAGCTTGAAGTTATTTTGAAAGAGTGTCAAGAGAATTAGAAAAAGAAATGAGTAAATCCTTTAGTTAATATATCAACTTAAGCTGAGCTACAAAGTTGTACTTTATTTTCTTTGCTAGAAAGCAAGAAATTTCTTTAAAATTTTCAGCTGTGAAAAAAATGAAAATTTTCCAGACTTTGTTAACTAGATTCAGTTAAGTAGTTATTAACTGTCCTGCCACATGACAGTTAAAAAATTATCAATGGAAAGCCCCCTGAAAAATCTGACCATCTTTTGATCAAAATATTCATAATTACATCAATAGGCAGTTGTGATGAAAAATAAAAAACAATAAATGGCACTTTGGAATTGAAAATATAGCACAGGCAATAGCTACCTAAGCAAAATAATTAAAAAGTTCAATGATATGTTGGAAACTAAAACTTACTATGAACATGCAACTAGCCAAGATCAGAATTGTCTGTGAGGGCAATTATAAAATGTGTAATTCACATGAGATCATGTCTCAGAGAGAAATGAAGAGCTGTAATAATTAGTTATCCTGCAACAAAGATGTAAACTAGGGCTGTCCCAGGTAACTGGAGACACAGGTCACCTTAGACTTCCAAAGGAAATCACTGAAGGAACTATTTCCTGAGCTAACTCAAAAAGATAAGGGGTGATGAGGTAGGCAAAACAGAGAAACAGAAGCAATGGTTTAAGCAAATGTTTAGAGGACAGAACAGTCACATGCTGAGATAAAAACTTGGACTGAAATTAAATAATAATGTAACTAAATAACTATGTATGATAATATATAACTAAATTCTAGTGTGAGGCTCTTGATGAAAAAATTACCACATCGCACAACTGGGAAGTATGTTTACAATGCAATTTCATGAACCTCACCCAACACCAAATCTGAGTTAAGAATTTCAGGGCAACGTATAAGTATTTACAATCAATTCATACTTAGGCACACAAAAATTTGAGATGTAATCAAAAGGAAATCATTATAAAGATTGAAGTTGAAGATTTGAAATTCCTATTAAGCACTTCAGTGAGAGGACCAATAAGAAACCACAACTGAAGACAGAGACGCTACAGCAGAACGTCAGGCAGTACTAAGGCAGTAACAGAAAGCATAGACAGGAAAACAGGCAGTAACACAAAATACTCCTTATCCAAAATGCCTCGGAGCAGAAAGAAATTCTTCAATTTCAGATTTTTTTCAGATTTTGGAATTTTTTTTTTCTATAGAAAAAGGTATCTGGGGAATGGGACCAAATCAAAACACACTTTTATGTAAAGTATTTTCTATACACCCACATACATACACCTGAATATAACTGGATATACTATTTTTACTCCACCTACACTGAGACCAGTAACTGTCACATGAGGTCTGGTTGCAATTTTCCACTTATGACAAAAAATGGTGTTCAAAACATTTCAGATTTTGGAACATCTCAGCTTTTAGATTTTATAGTTTAGGAATCATAAGAATGCATGATTCTTATGATTGTATGTAATACAGAATTACGTGACAAATAAATTATTTTAATGAATAAAATAATGTGCTTAAAATTTCTTTTCATGGAATTCCTTTCCAAAAAGTTACAGTAAATGTAACTACATCTCAAAATTCTGAAATTACCTGTCATATAAATAAGAATATTGCTTCTATCATCAGAAAGAAGACATTTTGACCGAGGAGTACTAGGTGGGATCCTCCCAGTTAATACTCGTGAAAAATTCTCCACAGTCACCTGAAAAAAAAAAAAAAAAAGAGAGAGAGAAATTAAAAGAACTAGGACTTGAAAAAAATCTAAAAATTATTTTTCACTTTCAAGAATATTCCTCCAAGCCGGGCGTGGTGGCTCACGCCTGTAATCCCAGCACTTGGGAGGCTGAGGCAGGAGGATTGGTGCGAGTTCGAGACCAGCCTGGGCTACAAAAGTGAGCGCAGGACCAGCCTCAACTGCATAGTGAGACCCTGTCTCAAAAAGACAAAAAAAAAAAAAAAAAAAAGAATATTCCTCCTTCTTTCTCTATGTATTACTAACCATAAACTGAAAATAAAAGAATTAAATCTCAATTTAAATCTCACAGAAGCCGGGCGTGGTGGCTCACACCTGTAATCCCAGCACTTGGGAGGCTGACGCAGGACGATTGATGTGAGTTCGAGACCAGCCTGGGCTACAAAAGTGAGCTCAAGGCCAGCCTGAACTGCATAGCAAGACCCTGTCTCAAAAAAGACAAAAAAATAAAATAAATAAATAAATAAATCTCACAGAAGTATTACATCTGAATTAAAATATATTCATCAAAATATATACCAATAAGAAACATTGTTTCTATTAAAAACTACCTAGGAGAATAATCAGTTAATTAGTTAATAACAAATTTTAAACTAAAGAATGTAAAGTATTGCCTTCAAAGACTAAAAGCTTACAACTTATTAATGTCTTAATAGGGAACTTTTTAGGAAGACAAAATCTAAGTAAACAAATTCAGCCACATTATTATAGTTTATACGTAACTACTTAAAAATTCCCCCGAATTATGTATCTTTATTGTTTAATGAATTTTTTTGCTTAGATTATGTTGGGGGAATCTTTAATATGTAAAATATTTTTGACACCCAAAACTAGATTTCTAGCACTCCAAGATTCTGTGTTGGAATAAAATATTTTTATTTAAGAAACACAAAATACAAATTCTAGGAAAACAGCTAAGTCATATATATTTACCCATCAAGATTTTAAACATTAAAGCCTTCACTCAGCCTTTTTTTCTGGACTTCTCCTGAGCTCCTGGGTATGACAACATATACACTTAATGCACACTCTGCCCAGGGCACAGCAAACATAAATGGTTTTAATATGACTTATTGGCTAATAAAGAAGGGCAATTTTGGTCTGCACTTTAAAGACTAAATAGTTAAAGGCAAATACTAACTGATATAGCATTCTGCAGGTCCTTAACCTAGTATAAGATACAGAGACTGACTTAGGGCATGTCATCAAGGATCTCACAACTCAGAAGATAAGTTTGCTTTTGCATTGGGCTGAGTTTGGTACTGTTTTATAACACAGGATAGGGAAAACAAGGCGTTCTACCCCAGTGCTATTCTTATTTTGAGACGACACTGCACAACTGAGTTTAAACTTGCAACTCCCCCCACCCCGCCTCCCAGAAAGCCAGAATTATAGATATGGGCCACTATGCCAGATGAAACAGATGTGCTTTTAAAAATGCTTTAAGAGATCTGAAACTCAGAAGATAATGTGTCTTACTGTTGGGAGACCTAGGAAAAAAGGAAGTATTATCTAGGGAGACTTCACATTTTATTTTTGTTTTTATATTTATTTATTTATTTTATTTTATTATTATTATTATTTTTTGTCTTTTTGAGACAGGGTCTCATTATGCAGTTTAGACTGGCCTTGAGCTCACTTTTGTAGCCCAGGCTTGTCTCGAACTCACACCAATCCTCCTGCCTCAGCCTCCTGAGTGCTGGGATTACAGGCGTGCACCACCACACCCGCCTTTTTTTTTCAAATTACTTTTTTTTTTTTTTTTGAGACTTCACACTTTAAACATGCTCATAATCTATTAGATTTAAAAAGATGTTCCAAAGGAAGAAAATTCAGTAAAATAGCATTTTTTTCACTTAATTTTTTACTTTTATGTAGCTGTTATATATGTAGAAAAATAATAGAAATAGTAGAAAATAATAGAAATAAAAATTTTAGGTCACTCATAATTTTCCCACAATTAATATATTTTCTAAAAATACTAAACTCAGAACTTTAGACCAAATATAAAAAGCAAACAATATATTTCCTATAAAAGAATGGATCTGTGAAACCTCACTATAGTGCCACAAGATAGAAATCAATATTAAGATCTTCCATCGTAGAAACATATAAGAAATGTTCTTGCTTTAAAAATTTTATTCACTTATTCTTTCCTTAATATAAACTCCAGGGACAAATTATGTCAAGGCTCAGGGACATTCATATCCTAAATGTAAACAAGAAAAAAAGAAAGAAAGAAAGGGAGGAAGAAAGAAAGAAAGGAAGAAATATTTGTATTCTTCCAGAGTCTTAAAGCTTAAATACAACGTTGCAGAAGTTGCTGGGCCAACCAAGTTACCTCATAGCTTCGGTAATCCACTTCCACGTCATCTCCATACACATTCAACTCCATATTCTTGTGACTGAACACAGTAGCTGGCTTGGGATTTCTCGGGTTGCAGGCCATGTCATCAGCGAGCATCAGGACGATGTGGCTAGGAGAGGGGGAGAGCCAGCAAATACTCTCTTTAAATGAAATAAAAAGTTAAGCTGATACATTTTGTATCATTCAGACACTATATAATTTCCTTATTAAAAATAAGTGCATTTTCAATTACTTAGTTTTTAACTACTTACTTTTAACATTATCTTCACTTTTTTTGTCTTTTTGAGACAGAGTCATGCTATGCAGTTCAGGCTGGCCTTGAGCTCACTTTTATAGCTCAGGCTGGTCTCGAACTCACACAGATCCTCCTGCCTCAGCCTCCCAAGTGCTGGGATTACAGGCTTGCGCTACCACGCCCAGCTTTTTATAGGATTTTTTTGTTTTTTCTTTTATGGAACCAGGGACTGAATTCAACTCCTTGTGTTTGCCAGGCAAGCACTTATTCTACTGAGCTAAATGAGTTGAGGTCTGCGGTATAATGACTGCATTCACTGTAGGGATTGGCACATGTAGAGAACACATCGCAATTCCCTTCTTTACCTCCTCTCTCAGCTACGTATTTTTATTTTCTTAGTTACATATTAAACTATTTTTTCATATTCTTACGTAGGATAATGCTTCTAAAGCAGAGAAAAGGCTATCAGGCATAAACCTAGCCACATAGCTCTAAATTATTAGCTTAACTCCCCCTTCCCAGTGGCATTTTTGTGCCATACAGCAAAGGGAAGGTAAAGGAGTTGCAATGGCTTCCTTAATTTTTAAAATTGCATTTATTTATTTATTTTTATAATGTGTTTGGTAAAGGTCTCACTATGCAGCTCAGACTTGCAATAATCCCATTTTCACCCCAGTGCTGGAATCACAGGCATGGGTCACACCTGGTCTCGGTGGCCAGCTCAGCATACCCAGGGCAGGCCAGAGTGGTTATGTGGTGCCAGGGATCCAACCCTGGTCCCTGAGCTTGCCTAAGCAGCCATTTAGTCCTCTGAATCTTGCTGGCCCTTTAAATTTTATTTTTGAGAATGTTACATTCTCAAAATTTGCAGAGTTAAGAGTTTAACTTTGATCAATCAATAACAAATGTGGAGAAACAAGGGAAAAAGAAACCCTTCTGCACTGTGGCAGGAGTGCAAACTGAAACCACTATGGATATCAGTGTGGAGATTTCTCCAACACTAAGGTTAGAGGTCCATTTGATTCCACTATTCCCCTTCTAGATGTCTTCCCATAAGAATTAAAAACATCATACCACAGAAGTACAAATGCACCCATGTTTATTGCAGCATAATTTCTTTTTTTTCTTTTTTTTTTTTTTTTTTTTGGTAGGACCGGGGTTCAAACTCACTACCTTGCACTTGCCAGGCAGGCACTTGTGCCACGGAGCTATCTCCCCAGCCCCCTGCAGCATAATTTCTAATAGCTAAATTTTGTAAACAACCTAAATGGTCACCAAACAAGATATGAATGAAAAAGATTTCTTATATAATAGAGTCCTACTTAGCCACAAAGAAGAACAAACTGGAGACTTTTATGGGTAATTGGATGCAACTCAGGACCATCCTCATAAGTGAAATAGATCAGACTCACATATGTAAACACATCACCTCCCTAGTGTGAGAAGCTGAACAAGTAAGATCCAACATGTGCAACAGACATTGTGAAATGGGAAGAAAACATTCAAAAGGAAAGAGAAACTGGGGCAGGGGAAAGGAAAAAAAGGAAGAGAAAAGCATACACACACTTAGGATAGTTATACTACTAATTTCTTACTTCATTGAAAAGACAGGCTTGTGCTAATATTGCTTGCCAATTAAATGCCTATATCTTCTGCTGTAACTAATTTAAAGATAACACTGTTGCTCTCATATTAGTTTAGAAATACTTTTTTCTCTCTCTCTTTAAAATAAGATTTTTTTAAAAATAGAATGTAACTTCCAGACTTGCAAGCGCTTCCGCGGGAAGCTGCGCGATCTACCAGTGCATGCCAGCAGCGTGCAGCACGGAATGCCAGGCCAATCACTCCTCTCGGCTCCAGCCACCAGCTCCGGATCAGGCGCTGGAGTGTCCTGGCCTCCTGCTTCCATTTACCTCCCAGCTCTTTCCCCTGGTGGCCTGCAGTGATCATCCTTAAACATGTCAAAATATGCTCGCCAGAGCCTTCCAAGGACTCCCAACTACAATTAGAGTAAAATCAAACTCTCAGGCTCACTAACTCTTTTCCCACCTTACGGCCACTGACAAAATTTAAACTTCCCTCTAGACAGATATTCAAATCATCCTAATCTCAGCTAAGGTCCTCCATTTCATGTTTTATTTCCCACAGGCCATTTATGAATCTAAAATTCCATCATCTCCCACACCATTCCACTATAATTCTAGAGGACAGAACTCTGTCCTGTTTCTTAGTAACAGTCTACCATGTAGTATTAAGTAAATGATTTTAAATGAATGAAATATTTTCATTTTTGCATATAATTTCAAGAGAAAATTTCAAAATCTCTTATTTTGATCCTACTATGAATCAAAAAATTATTATACCATACACTTAGATTTCTCAAGCATAAGGGAACAATAAATGTGGTATACATAATTAGCTTGGCAGATGACAGTAAGAAGAAAATGTTCTGCTGCATATGTTCCAAATACATTAAAGTTCAAAGCTGAAACATTGTGATTTTTCTTGAAAATTGGCTAGATTTCTACTTTGAAAATGTTTCAATCCTGCCACATTCAAATATCAGATTTGCAGCTGATTCATACTCACAAAAGTGACTTATTCCTCCTAAAATGGAAAAAACATACCTTATTTTTATAACTGAAGGAGGTCATTGACTCACATTGTTATTATCAATCATGTAATTTTTTAAAAATTGTTTTTGGGGTGAGGGTCTACAGGGTGGTCAGGGTCTCACTACTAGATCAGTTTCAGTGATCCGCAGGTTTACAGCCTCCCAAGAGCTGGGATTACAGGTACACACCACCAAGCCCCGTCTCAGTTGCCCTCTCAGCTCATCCCAGGGGCAGGGCCGGCATGGCAGGCCCAGGAATAGAACCCCTCCCCGGCACCTGTGCCTGCTTGTAGGCACTTTAATCTACTGAGCTATTTGGCCAGCCCTCTCAATTATGTAATTTTTAAATAAAACTGAATGGATACAGATATTAAGATGAGGCTTCCATTAGGCCATGTTTTTTGTTTCAAGTTAATTTCATTTGGTAAGAATAAATGATTACCTAGTATATATACTGTCTTAGTTACTCTTCTCTTGTTGCTAGGACAAATAACCAACACTCAAAATGAGGGAAGGAAAGGTTTATTTAGCTCACAGTTACTGGAGGTTTCAGTCCATATTCAGCTGGCTCCAAGGCGGAGTGGCACATGGCAGAGGACAACCTTTCATGTTGGCAGCTAAGAACAAGAGCTGCAAGGGAGAGCTAGCAGCTGAAGCAGCTAACTTCTCTTCCTTTCTTACACTGAAATGCAAATCACCTGCCCCAGGGGAGGTGCAGCACCCATTCTCACAATAATCAATTACAAATTCCAGAAGTCACCCCATGACTACAGGAGGCTACACAAACCATAACATACACCATGGCATTATCAATAATAAGGAAGTAATAATTTCAGCTTAAAATGATAAATTCAATCCAGATTTTTCCTGGCGATCATTTCAAGCCTTACCATCATTATTACCTTAACTGAACATAATGTATCAGAAAAATCACTTTGTTTGTAATAAGGTGTATCAATGAGCCAGGAAACAATAGACTTTAAAGGGTTAGTAGTCCAATTACATATTCTAATTCACTATTTTTACTAACTTCAAAAAAGTCATTTTTTCCTGAAGAAAAAAAATACTCAGCTCATCCAAGTGGCATGCTACTTAAATATACACCCGTAAGCAAACTACTTAGGTTAGTGGTTCTTATAAAAGTATGGAATCTGGAGCTGGGGATACAGCTCAGCAGCATAAGCACCTGCCTGCCAAGTGCAAGGTCCTGAGTTTGATCTCTGATACCACAAATAAAAGTAAAAGTAAAAAATAAAACCATGGACTCAAGATAGTATTATAAACTAAACTCTAACAAAATAGGAATAACCTAAAAAATATTAATCCATTTAAAAGGTAGTGCTATTTTGCTAAAAGATGACTACTATTATGTCTAATAGGAGAGCATGCCAGGCTCCACATGTAAATTTTTTCTCTGTTAACATCTACACTACACAATTTGATGACACAGAAAACATCACTTCATGTAAGTATGATGTACAATATGCACCGCTTCATAGTTTTCCAACTGTCTGCTATTCACACTGATCAGATACTTAAGCTTTGCCAATGAACATTCCCTGTATCTCAATGAGATCTTACTTGTTCACTGATTCCTTAACATATTTTTTTTCATTTTAATATGAGGCTAGCATTTTGCTTATTGGATATCAAACTACTCATTGCTACACTAAAGATGAACAAATATATTTACATTGAAGACATACTTGAATATTTCTATGCTATAATAACAAATTGCTACACATCTTACTAAAATGAAAACAATTCCCAAAATATAACCAGTCTATATAAAATTATAATGTTCTTACAGTCTGGCAAGCTTATTCTAACATGTGTGATGACTCAATTCACACTTCATTCTTTTCAAGCCCCTAAAAAACCTTATTTACTATATGGCCTTCTCTCAACAACGAACAAAAAAACAAAACAAAACAGAAGAGCCGGGCTGGGGATATAGCTTAGCAGCACAAGTGCTTGCCTAGTCCTGAGTTCAATTCCCAGGACAAAAAAATAAAAGAAAAAATGAGTCCCTCCAATTGTAAGACAAGTTTGGTTACAGAGTAGTTATTTATATCAATAACATCTACCTTTTAAAACCAGGTACTAAATAAATAAATAAATAAATAAAAATAAAAATAAAATAAAATCAGGCACTAACACTAAAAAAATCCCTGTGAGGACACAGATATATCTACTGCTAAGTTATATATAATCTTATTAACTTAAAAGTCTAACAAATACTCATGAAGGATAACTTTTTCTTTGAGATAAAAACAAATACCTAGCATCTTTAAAAATGATAATATCTTTCCTGTACCACTTTTTGTTATCTGACCTAAAATGAACACTTAAGCCACAACTAGGTAAGTCTTGTAAAAGATCTCAATCAATTTTACTTTGTAAAAATAAAGTTTAAACTTCTCAAAGGAAAGAAAAGGAAACTCAATTTGATAAAGATATTAAGGGTAGGGATAATATATATTGAAGGCTCTCCCACTATTATGTTTTCTAACCATTGTTTTTCTACCTAAATCCTGCATCATGGTGGCAGGCCTTTCTTCTTCTGTGTCCCTAAAATCCTTCCTTAACTATATCAGAAACAGTAAACAATGAATAAAAAAATATACATACCCAATAGATAAGTTTTCACTGTCTCAAAAAGCATAAATTTTGACTTATAATAGACTGTCATTATTAAAATGTTTCACTGAATGAAATTTAAATTAAGTATATTGGTAAAAATATTTTAAAAATACTTCCTTAAACTTGCTCTACAGCGAAGCTACTCATCAGATAATACTACCTAGAGCATCTTTAGCGACAGTGCTAGGATTACTAGGCTTATCTTCAGTAATAGCATTCTAAGCTAGAAAAGTAGCTGAAGTTAAAGCAGCAGAAAATATGAGGGTCAAGGTTGGTGAGATATCTCAGTAGAATAATCACTTGCCTGGCAAGGACAAGGGCCTGAGATCAATCCCCAGTTCTGCCAAAATAAAAAAAAAGGAAGAAAGAAAGTATCAGGGTCCCAGGAATCTCTGATGCCCTCTTAGACTTGGCCCTCTGGGTCTCTGCTTTACAGATGCTATTTCTTTTAACCACTGACACAAATTATTTAGTATACATGGTTTAATTCTACAGCAATGCAATGACTACTGGCCCAAGAAAATACAGCACATCAAGCTGCTAATCAGTAGCCTGACACCAAAATAATATGCTTTGGTTTTGTTTGTTTGTTTGTCTTTTTGAGACAGGGTCTTGCTATGCAGTTAAGGCTGGCCTTGAGCTCACTTTTGTAGCCCAGGCTGGTCTCAACTCGCACCAATCCTCCTGCTTCAGCCTTCCAAGTGCTGGGATTACAGGCATGAGCCACCGTGCCCGGCTCAAAATAATATACTTTGATGTTTTTCTTCTCTTTTCTTCTATGTCCTAAAGAAGCTCCAAATTAATCACTCCCACCAACAACCCACTCTGAAACTATTCTTAGTAAATCTGCTAGTGACAGATGTTGGAACATCAAGATATTCCGAGTTACTTTCAATAGGACAAATATCAAACAATTAGCATTCCTAGACTCCATGATGCCAGGTATTTTATTTTCATATCATTAAAAATGAAAGCTCATGGGCTATATAGCTCAGTGGCACAGTGGCACAGGTACCTGCCTGGCAAGCACAAGATCCTAAGTTCAATTCTCAGTACCAAAAAAATAAGAATAAAAAATTTAAAAGAAAAAAAAAAAAACAAGTAACAGTTGCTTTAGGGACAGGGAGATAGCTCAGTGGCATAAGTGCCTGCCTAGCATGCACAAGGTCCTGAGTTTGATCCCTGGTACCAAAAATAAAATAAAACCTCAAAAAGCTACAGTGCAAGTAGGCAGAAAAATTACCATACTGTGATAAAGAATATATTATATGTGAGCAGCTAGCTCATATTTAAATCACATGTGGTTTGATGAGATAATAGCTAACATTAATTACTTGATTTTAAGTACTATGTTAATAAACGAACACAGTTTGTGCATTATTTCATACATTATTCCTATGAAGTATGTACTACCATCTCTATTTTACAGGTTATGGAAAAAACACACAGAAATTAAGTAACATGATGCTGATCAAATGGCTAGCAGTAATGAAGTCTGAGTTCAGGCCCAGATTTGTTCAACATGAACATTTCATCTTACCAACTCTCCAGTACCCTAGAACTATGTGAACTGGCATTTGAAAAGACATAATGTCTTACACTGATAATTTGACTTGGATGATTGCACACATAAACTCCTTATCTCTGTTCAATATTCATGATACATCACTAAAATAAAATAGGCCCTTCAAATTCTAAGTCAAACTATCTACAGACCCTAGCAAAGAAGTCAAAGAACAGCATTAGAGCATATAATTCCTGCTAGAAGTATAGCAAGTTGAAATAAAAATGTCCATGCTCCCTTAAATACAAAAAGCAATCAGAGAGCTGGAGCCAAGAATGTAGCTCAGCAGAATAGTGCCTGCCTGGCAAGTGAAATATCCTGAGTTCAATTCCTGGTAGCTCCCCACAAAATCATATCACTGAACTTCAAAGATACATAGACACTAACATTCTACAATCTCCAATCAATTCCCCAAAGCTTGTAACTTTTCTGTCAAAGGGCATTAGGGATAGACTCTATCCTGCTGCTAACAACTCTTCAAACCTTAGCACACATTCTCACTCTCCTTCATTTGCGATGGCAGCCCCCGTCTGAAGTCTTTGCTGTTGTTATATTCCTAGTTTCAAATACCGCCCCCCACCCCGCCCAATATTTACTACACTTCCTACAATGCAAGAAGGGGCAAGTAGCATAGATATCTCCCCTACACTCTTCCCTTTCTCTTACGGTTAAAATCAGTAAAGACCAGAAGGGGCAAACCTCCGACATGCACATTACTTGTTATTCTTTTAAGATAAGAGCTATTAATATAGTTATTTTTAACAAACAAAAATATCAGAAATCAGGTTTAGTTGCAGTGTTGATATTTTGCAGTAAGTAAGCAGGTTAGGGGTTGCAGTTTGGGCACTCATTTCTAAAAGATTTGCCTTCACTGGTACAGACAATTAGCATGTCTATTTTTCCGTCTTCCAGTGCCTAACTCCTCACTAATAAGCTTAATGATTTATATCAGATTCAAGACTTGAAATTCAAATCTGTCCATTACATTACTAAAATTACAAGTCACTATACTTCTTGAATATATTTTTTAATCATTTATTTATTTGGTACAGGCTCTCGCTATACAGCTCAGACTTGCAGTGATCCTCCTGTCTCAGCTTTCCCAGTGCTGGGATTACTATATGCTGGAATTATAGCACTAGCACTTCAGGTGTGCACTACCACACCCAGTTTGACGGCCAGCTTGGTGCAGGGCTGGCATGGTGCTTGTCAGGCAGGTGCTCAACCTACTGAGCTACCTTCCCAGCCCAAATATTTTAAATGATTCACAGAAATAGTCAAATTTATTGAGAATCTTGCATTAATAAACACCACGATTTACTCAGTAAAACCTACTTTTTACCAAAATAAACAGGATTTTTAAAAATTTGATACATAATATTAGTCTACCTAATGTGAAACCAGTATGTGCAGTCTTTTGTACATTCTAATGTTTAACAGAAATTTCACTTCCAATTCTTCCAATAATGATCTGCACTCATACTGCCCCCACTCAACTATTTTTATGGCAAGTATTTTGTAATCTCGCTAAGCAAAACCATTTTAACAGTCAATATGTAATCACTTTAGAGTTATGCAAGCAATTTCCTGGAAGTGGCCACGTGCCTAGCTTGTACCTTGTATCTGAGAAATATGTGCAAGAATCACTAGCATGCCTTCTCTGGTACATTCCTATTCTCAAAAGACAAGAAAATCAAAACAGCTTTCTCTGGGCAGTAAGCAAGATGGCTAGCTAAAACTCTTTTTTTTTCATTAATTGAACTTAAATGCCATGGTTCTTTTCAGATATCACTTGTTTTTCTTAATTTATTTGGCAAAAGATAAAACACAGAGCAAGAACACTGGTGGAGAAGAGTATACTGCAGCTGCTCTGCTCGATAATTTGACCATAAATCTCAACTAAGACAAACATTAAAAAGGAATAATAGCCAGGCGTGGTTGCTCACGCCTGTAATCCCAGCACTCGGGAGGCTGAGTCAGGAGGATTGGTGCGAGTTCGAGACCAGCTTGGGCTACAAACGTGAGCTCAAGGCCAACCTCAACTGCATAGCAAGACCCTGTCTCAAAAAGACAAAAAAAAAAAGAAAGGAATAATATAAAATGACTACTGTCACAGAAGGCATAATTAAGTAGAAGATATTAATAAATCTCAATTCAATATAACTTAATAATACTTTTTTAAAAATACAATTATATTCATAGGCATGAATATGATTTAGCCATTCTATATTAAAGTATTTAGGCACTTACTATAAAATCCATGTTATCCATTTTGGATTCCACATTTTAATGAAATCACAGAAAAATAAGATTAAAGGTTCAATGGAAAGTAGGTAAGATTACCGAACTAGTTATTGTACCACATTTGAAGGGAGTATAAGAGAAACGTGGTTTAAACTGAGAAAGAAACACAGGATAATATGGTAGAGCTTCTATTAAGACCCCTGAACATAGAATTATAGTAGACAACTAAATCAGAAAAAGAAGAGGAGGCAGAGTTCTAGATAAAGAACTGTTTAAATTTCTTCTAGCTATAACTGTACAAGTAGTGATTACTAATCCTTCAAATTAGCCACAAGAAGCATGGCAAAATGACATGTACTCTCCTGGGTCTTTTAGGATACTTAATTGCCTCTAAACCATGATAATCTTATGAAGACCCTTCCTGAAAATAAGCAAGTTCA
>PVJA010029291.1:0-26802 GCA_004027025.1 Myocastor coypus | reverse complement strand
CTCCTCCTCCTCCTCCTCCTCCTTCTTCTTCTTCTTCTTCTTCACCTAGAACCTAAGTATAATTGTTGCCGGAACCCCAAGAATTTTTTGGAAACTACAAATATCGTCCACAATTTCCTCCACAATTGTTTTGTTCTCTTGGTGGGAAGTTTGCAAGTAACCAATCTCAGAGCGTTTTTCAGCTCTTGCTGCCGATTGACTGCTTTCCCTAGGCGGTGGCCTCAGCATAGCTACATGGTGGCTGGTGGTTGTGCCACATGCAGCTGTGTCAGGTATGCTTAGTTTTGTTTATACAGCTCTAAAATGCCAAATCCCTGTATCTCTTAAGGATTTATTAAGTAGCATTTTTAAAAATTGCATTGCATAGCTATGGAAGGCATAGACTATTTAGGGTTTAAACTCTAACAATGGGTGTTTGTAGGCACTTTTCTGATTCTCTTTGAAACTCATAGCTTTTCACAATCAGGGGCATTCTGGGAATGTAAACCCTGCACAGTTTGGGGATCTGCTGTAACACTCACTGTGTGTCATTATTTGAAAACAAGCCCATATATTTTGTACACACGAACAAATGCTTGAAACAGATTTGTGATGGTTCTCGGGCTTTGGAAGGAAACTTGCAGCTTGGATAGAAACACGAGCACGTGAAGGTAGCGCGCTTTGAAACACCAGCAGAGAAGAGGAGCTGAGGAGCTAGAAGAACGTCGTTGCCCAGCCAGGACTTATAAGTGGTGAAGACATCTGCTGCTGTTTGTGCATATCCTTTTCAAACACCTATGTGTTAACATTTTGTGGTCAGTAGACAAGCGTGGAGTCCAGCGGGGAAGGGAAAGACGAGTGTGAAAAGGGGAACCCAAAAATGGGGGGTCAGGGAGGAAAGGATGGGGGCAACAGAGGAACGGAGAAAGAAAGGGAACAAAGCTTTGCAAATACAGAGGGGTGGGCAGAGAGGGTGAAGAGGAGGGAAGGTGTGGGGCAGCAAGCTCAGTCACTAGGGGATCGGACCCCACGCGTGCCAGGTCAGTGCTGGGAATCGGACCCCGTGCAGTGCCAGGTCAGTCACTAGGGGCTCGGACCCCACACTGTGCCAGGTCAGTGCTGGGGATCGGACCCCACGCTGTGCCAGGTCAGTGCTGGGGATCAGACCCCACGCCGTGCCAGGTCAGTGCTAGGGACTGGACCCCACGCCGTGCCAGGTCAGTGCTGGGGATCGGACCCCACACCGTGCCAGGTCAGTGCTGGGGATCGGACCCCATGCAGTGCCAGGTCAGTACTGGGGATCGGACCCCGTGCAGTGCCAGGTCAGTGTGTGGGGATTGGACCACATGCAGTGCCGGGTCAGTGCGTGGGGATCGGACCCCGTGCAGTGCCGGGTCATTGCGTGGGGATCGGACCCCGTGCAGTGATAGGTCAGTACTGGGGATCGGACCCCATGTATCAGTACTGGGGATCGGACCCCGTGCAGTGACAGGTCAGTGCGTGGGGATCGGACCCCATGCAGTGCCAGGTCAGTACTGGGGATCGGACCCCGTGCAGTGCCAGGTCATTGCGTGGGGATTGGACCCCGTGCAGTGATAGGTCAGTACTGGGGATCGGACCCCATGCTGTGCCAGGTCAGTACTGGGGATCGGACCCCGTGCAGTGACAGGTCAGTGCGTGGGGATCAGACCCCATGCAGTGCCAGGTCAGTACTGGGGATAGGACCCCGTGCAGTGCCAGGTCAGTGCGTGGGGATCGGACCCCATGCAGTGCCTGGTCAGTGCGTGTATCTGAAGTGTGCCAATACTACTAATTTAAAAAGCTTTAGAAAGCAAAACCTAATGGCTGTCGACAAGTGTGGAATCACACTCTGTTCTGAGCATTGCAGGAGACGGAGCTGGAGGGGGAAGGAGGGCCTCAGAGGCCCAGGGCCTGGAGCTGAAGGCATGAGCCCGAGGGAGCACCTGGGGCCTGGGGAGCAGCTTTGGTTTTCTTGTGGGTGACAGCTTTGCCCTCTGAGGAGATTCCCACCCTTTGGTGGATGCAGCCAGCTCAGAACTGCGCTGCTGCTCCCCTGCAGCCCTGACCCCTGCACACCCCACCCACCTTCCCACTGGCTGGATCTGTGCCTGTGCATCCGGAACTGTGTGTCAGAGATGCCGTGCCCTGTGACCCACCTCAGGTACTGTGTGCAGGAACACCCAGTGGACAGAAGTTGGCATGGCCACCGCGTGGAGAGGGGTGCCGGAGGTGCTATGCGCTGAGAAACTCAAGCGTCACCTCCAAGGTGGTCTTGGGTGGCCAGGGTGGGCACATCTGCAGGACATAGGAAAGGCCGTGTCCGGGGCCTCGAGGATGAGTTCCAGAGTGATGCTTCCACAGACACATGGAGCCACGTGAGACCCACAGACACCAGGAAGGAGGGCACTGAGAGCACAGGGGAAGGGCCACGGAAGGATCGTGACAGCAGACCTTGGAGGCAGGGTGAGGTGGGACGGTGTGCAGGAAGTCCTCATGTCCCGGGGATTGATCCTGACATGCTTGGAAACTCATGCCAGCCTTGACTAGTAGTTTCCATTATATTTGTTTGGTTTGAGACCAATTAATCCAAAAGTTTATTTAGGAAGATAAGATGAAATGTGGAGAATCTAGTATTAATGCCAAATAGTAAGATAAAATATAAATCTCTACAGGGGTGACACTGGTTTGTAAATAAACAGAAAATCCACTGGATAAGACTTGAATACTAAAACAGATCCAATTCTGAGCATGTAGTGTCTGATGAGAGAAGTGTCCCCGACGCAGTGGGAGTGCAGGTCACCCCATGGGGGCTCCTACAATGACCAGAGCCTTCCGGTATGATGGGGCGCAGGAGAGCAGGCTCTGTGCCTCACACACATGCTTGATGCGCGTTACCTAGGTCAAGTACTGACCAAAACTGGCCAGAAGGGAATGGGAAAGTGCTTTGTGTGTGGCGAATGAAAGACTTGGGATTAGGACTTGAAGTCTACAAGCCTTGAAAGGAAATGGAAAACCTTAAAATACATAGCCTCATTATAAAACAAACAAAAACAAATTCTGTGTGACCGGAAACATCGCGTCTTAGCCGGTCTTAGGTCACTACCGCACAGCGCCACAGCCTGGTGATTTATACTAAGCGCAAACACACACCCTAGGTTGCGGATTGCCGTGAAATGTTAGGACATCCAGCAAGGAGCTTGGGCAGCATAGCCTTGCGGAAGGCAGTGCGTGGTGGGAAGGCCAGAGAAGGGGACAGAGAGGGACCCACAGGTCATTTGCTGCCCCTGTCAGTCCCCTCAGATTAGTGCCCACCTCCCAGCCTGGAGGATGACATTTCCAACTCATGAGTTTTCGAGGACACGTTCAGTTATCTGTCATAGTCAAATCAGAAGTCCAGTGACACCCTGGAAAGATATACTACTATAACCCAGCGGAGATCCTCAGTGCACAAGAAAAGCCACAGATCCTATCAGCTGACATCTGACAAGAAAGGAATGCCAAATGGTATCAACATAGGAAAGGACGCCTCATCTTCTCCATAAAAAGAACAATTTAAATTGAAACCACACCGACACAATCACAGCAGCCATCAAAAATGCAGTATCTTGAGTTTGGTAAACACGGTCCTTTACACAAGCGTCAGGGAAGTCTTCAGTCCGTGCTGAGCATCCAAGTTGTCCAGCTCCTGGAAGGCAAGCTGATAGCACCTATCAGAAGTATGAAGTCAGCCTCTAGCCTTTCCCTGACACTTTGCATTTTGTATACCAGCTCTAGTTGCCCAGGTGGAAAATCAGGTGGAAATCAGGCAGTGTGTCGGGGCCCGGGGTGACAAGGAGACACCACCGAGGAATGCCAGTGGGACAGGTGGCATCTTCGAGGGAAGCCGGCTGGAGGTGAGGAGGGTGGGTCTGCACTGACTATGGCTGGCAGGAGCTGCCTCAGAGAACCACAGCCGAGGGCAGCGATTCTCCATCCCAACGCCATGCTGGGATGTCAGGCGGTCTTGACGAATAATGTCCATTCCTGAGCATCTCCCACAGACCTCCGGCGAGTGGTCCTCCGCACTTGCAGTTCTTAAAAGCTTTCAACCAATCCTAATGCATACCTAGGGACGGAAGCCTCAGAGGTAGGAGAGGACTCAGAGAAACTGGAGAAAGCCAGGCAACAGCCTTGGGCCATCTGCCTTCCAGAGGGCAGGCAGGGTAACCAGCCCTGTCAGGAGGAAGGGGAGAAGGAAAGAGGGACCAGCCCTGTCCCAGAGGCAGCTGTTAGCTGCTAGAGGATTCTGGTAACACTGAGGCAAACAAGATCTCGCGAGAACTTCCTCAGTGGTAAGGATCTTCGTGCTGCAAAGCAGGTCTTGGCATTAGGCTGTGGTTTTAATGTGTCCCCCAGAAACATGTGTTTGGGAGCTGAGTCCCCAGCACAATGGTGCTAAGAGGGAGGACCTTGGAGAAGTGATTAGGAGTGCCTGAGCACCCTGGAACCACGCATGCGCCCGTGAGACTGGAGAAGGGCGTCAGGCTGTGAGTGCCCTGGACCCGTTGCCCTTCTCTGCTCTGTGAGGTCGTCAACAAGAAGGCTTCTGACACCCACAGCCTCCACCTTGGACCTTGTGGTCTTCAGCCCTCTAAGAAGTAATGTGTGTTCTCTACAAGTTACCCAGCCTTGCTAATTCTGCCTCAGTAGCACAAAACAAATGAAACCGCATCCTCTACCCACCGCCTGTTCTGGAGACTGACTGCTCATGGACATAGGATGCCCTGCTTCAGGTGTACCCACCCTGCTGCTGTGGTCGTGGGCAGTGGCAGGCTGTCCTCAGCTGAGAAGGAACGAACCGCATTCCCGTTGTGGCACTGTGGGTGGCAGCTCAGAGGGGTGAACCAGCCGTCCCAGAGGCAGATATGCACGGAGAGTTCTGGGGTGGGCTCTGGTAGCACAGACGCAAACGATCTCCCCGTGAACTCCAGAGGGACACATACACAGGGCCACTGGGTGGGTCTCAGAAAATAGTGGAGAAGAAAATAGCAGTGTGATGTCATATCATTGATATACAATAACTCACATGCACTTGTATCCACACATGAAGATTGAAAAGAAGGGCCACAAGGCTGTGCTGAACATTCTTATCTGGAGAGAGGGGAAGAGGGACAGGGGCAGTGAGCAGAAGCACTGGAACAACACCCAGCATTGTGAGGCACTGGTGGGGATCGTTCCTAAAGTATCAGGCCCCGCAGGCCCAGTGGGGGAGGCTTTCATGGAGCTGAAAGAAGTCCGGGGCATCGCATTCAGCTGCCTTTGGCTCTTACAGCAAGCATCGTGGTGACCAGCTGTGTGTCCCAGGCACCAGCCCTAAGAGACAGAAGTTCCAGGAACTGTAACAGGAACTGTTATCCAGGCAACTGACCAACTGGCATTGTGACCGCAGCATTGTGTGCTGCGGGACAAGTTTGTAGATGATGGGTTGAAGGGACTTTAGATGTATTGGTGATGCTCTGAATTTTTTTTTTTTTTTTTTTTTTTTCTGTTAGCACTATTCCTGTTGGTATACACACCGTCTGTAGCCATCTTGGCAGTGGGCACCTGTACATAATACAGTTTCTTCCTTTTTCAAAACTCCAATTCCCATCCCTGCCCCCTCCCTCCCTCCTCCTCCAATTCCCCTTTCCTCATTTTCATTCTGGTTGGTATAATTCATCTTAATTCATGTGTACGGCTTCTAATGTTCATTCACTGAGGTTATTAGGTGTCCATATATGGCTCAGCCCCACACTGTGTATTTCCTGTTTCGGTTTGTGTCTAGGTATCCCCCCAAAGCCTCACGCAGTCGTGAGAGGCAGACTCTTCAGAGGTGATTAAATCTAGTTTGTGATTGATCTGTGGCCCAATGCTGCGATTAGGAGTGGCATAGGCACCCCAGGGCGGGTGGCCTGCTAAGGGACAGGAAGAGTCTTGTCTTGGTCGTTGCTTTTGCTGCCCTTCCCCACCATGAGTGGCTGTCCGCACCAACACCACCTGGCCTTAGGGCCAGTTGATTATGGACTGAAACTTCTACAGACGGTGAGCTAAATCAACCTTTTCCCCCTTTAACTTTGGGTGTTGGGTGTTTTGTCACGCAGTGAGAAAAGTCACTATGACATTCCCCCTCACCCCGGTTGCTCTTGGTCAGTCTCTTCCACCCCTCCCCACCTGCGAGAGCCCTGTTTCCTTGTCCCCTCCTGTCCATCCTGTGTTGGTCTCTTTGCTTTTACTTTGCCTCTCCCAAGTGAGTGAAACTCAACAGCATTTGGGCCTGGTGTCCTGTTTATTTTACTCAGCATTATATTTTCCAGGTACATCCACTTTCCTAAAAATGCCCAAAGTTTGTCCTTCTTATCGTCAGAGAGAAGGATTTCTATCGTCTGTGGGCCAGGACACAGGCTGCACTCAGGACTTAGCTATTATGCACTGCGCTGCCATAAACACTGCTGTGTATGTACCACTGTAGTGTGATGTCGTAGGCCCCTTCTGACAGATGCCTGACAGGTGGACAGCTGGGTCACATGGAGTTTCTAATTTCAGCGCTCTGAGGAACCTCCACACGGATTTCCATGATGGAGGTCCTAATTCACGCTGAAGGCCGGTGCTGGGCGGGTCCTTCTTCCCCACAACCACTCTCATGCCTTAGTTTTTCAAGCTTTTAGCTAAGTGCATGGATTTAGTTACTTCTGGGCTATGCTAATTTACAAGTCATTTACATTTCAACTCCAAAGTTAATATATGCACACACTAGACTATTTCACTGTCCGTTCCTGAAATAGCTATTTTCCTCCAACTTCTGGTGCAGTGATTTGCCCATCTATTTTCTTAGCCAAGAGAAAAGAGCAAACACCATAATGAATGAAAGGGAGAAATGAGGGAGAGAGAGAGAGCGTGGACACTGCCTGGCCCCCTTCCCTCTGTGAACTGCTCTGCCCTGCAAGCTCAGCTGAGGTGGTGCTTCCGAGGTGCCCTTTGCTGCCCCTCAAGCTTAGCCTGCAGTCATGGGGCACCACTGAGTGCAGTGTTCATTTTCTGGGTCTGTGCTTGTTCTCCTGGGCGAGAGAGGCTGGAGGATTCTGTACAGAGGAAGGCAAGAAATTCAGCACAGAAGTCCAGCCTCAGAAGTCACCCCGTTTCTGTAATGTTGCAGGACAGACCAAGCTGATTAGCACTGCTAGAAAAGGTGGACGCCTGGGGGGAACAGCTCGGGAGGAATCTGTTCCATCCCTTAGGACCCAAATGGCTCTTTTGCAGATGTGGTCACCTTTTTAATGCATGCAAAGGAGGCTTTGAAATTTGGGTCCTTTCCCTCCTAGGTGATCTCATCCCTTGAAAATCAGCCTTCATTCCACAACCCTATCTTCAGTTTGCGTTTGTGAAGGAAAAACGTGTCCCTTCACCTCCAGGCCCCGGGCTGCCTCAGCGGGACCTGGGGCTGCCTTAGCTGGCCAGAGGCTTTTCCTCTTCCGGGGTTAGAATTCGGCTGAAGGGAGGCAGCTGATGTGGACTTGGAGGGCTGGCTTGCTACCGGCTGTTTGCCTCCCGTTCTCTTCCTGGCCCATATCTCTAGAAATTTCTCAGGAGATTATGCAGGGGAACCAGGAAATTCAGTGATATATCTGGGGGAAATACGTGACATTTCTTACCAGTTAGAAACTACCACACTCGCCACAGCTTTTAGCTGTTTCCTTTCTCCTTTATTTTTTTCTGTTTTTCATAGGAGATTGGCAAAAACATTTGTTAAAATCCTTGAACGGAGTGTTCTGGCAGTGTGCCATGCGCGCACAGCGATTTACAGACGCACGCACGGACTCGTGGGCAAAGCGACACAGTCACAGTGTCATTTAAAAGTACCTACCTGTGACTTCAAAAGGTTAAAAGCAACCCAAGGGTCCACCCAAAGGGGACTGACTAAGGGCACAGCATTCAACAACATAGAAGTAAAAAGGCTCTGAAAATCTGTGTCTTCAGTCTATAGAGAGATGGTAAATACAGGCGCAGAACAATGTGCCGACCCACTACTGTCTACGTATGCGTGCGCAGGATGGCTACTCCCACAGAGGAGAGATGTCCCCCATAAACGCTCTAGCGCCTGTTCTAGTCATGGTTTGCAAGGGAAACAATACGGGACACATAATCGATAGGATTACTTTATAACAACCACCCAAAGAGTCAAATAAAAAGAGTGCAGGAAACCTATCCACACACTGACACCCCAAGAGTCCAGCTGGGGGCCTGGCTCCCATGGTAAGGTGAGTCCAGCTGGAGACCCAGAGCAATGTCTGATGCAGGCCTGTTTCACGGATCTGCGCTGGGAAGGCCTGAAGGTCCGCGGTGGGAGCTAGGAAGTCCACACCAGCAGGATGAAGGATCTGTGCTGGCAGGCTGGGGAAGCCACATAGAGCCCGGAAGTGATGCTTAAAGTAAGAGCCAGAGCTCCCTCAGCGCGAGCCACAGACATTCTCAGGCACAGCAGAATCCCAGGTCCTCCGACCATGGGAACAGCCAAGTTCTTATCAGGAAAGCCAGCCTGACAAGCTCCTCCAGGAGAGCCACAGCCTGGAGCTTCCTCTTCGCGGCAACACTCCTCGGGTGGGCCTCTCACAGCCGCACCCCAGGCCTCAGTTCAGCTGGGTGTCGCGAGTTGAGCGCCAGTTGTCAGTGCCCCTCAGCGCCGGGACTGTAAACCCCAGTCGTTATTAGATAAGCACAAATGAAGCTTAAGAGCATCAGAAGCACTTAGCGCGTCTCGCTGCCTGTGGGAGAGAGCCGGTCCTTCGCAGAGGACCTGGCTGAGCGTGGGGCTGCTGGGGAAAACAGGCTAACGGGGCGTTTGTCAGAATGCCCTAGCAGCTTCCAGCTTTTGCTCTGGGATACGTATTTCTAGTTTTAAGACTTCTCTAGGAATTTGATTTGGCATGAGAGATGGCTATGAAGGCCACATCACAGAGCCTTTGGGGAACGAACTGGGTGTAAGAAGGAAGATCACATATATCAGGGCCCAGCTGCACTCTAAGAATGTTGTTTTGGAATAGTTAATGACAGAGAATGTTGCTCATGGTGTCATTAAGCAAAACTATAGACTGCGTAGAACACAATGTGTACTTTATTAATGTCCTGAGTACACACGTAGGTGCACCCGTGTATGTATCTATAGTCAGAGTTTAACGTGTTTATTCTAGACAATGGAATGAGAAATTTTATTCCTTTTTTATTCTAAAATGCACGATGAGCCAGTCATGCAGACCAGGCATAGTGGTGCATACCTGTGATCCCAGCGCTGGGGAGGCTGAAAACAGGAGGATCCCAACAAGTCTGAACTGTGTAGTGAGACATATAAACGAAAAAAAAAAAAAATGTTTTCAGAAGAAACTGAATTATGCTTATATTTTGTGCTGAAAATTTCATGATAAGAGAATTAGTGAGAGTGTGTTTTCCTTATGCTACAGGTAAGCTACCCTCATACCAAGTGCATGTGACCTGGGATGTGAGGGGCCCGCCGAGGTGCCAGATGCCAACTGCAACCTCCCTAGGGCCATGCAAGGAAGAGGGTGCGGCGGTGGGCAGCCCCCCCCCCCCCCCCCCCCCCGCCCAGCGCAGGGCCATCTGCAGGAAAGGACGCTGCAGAGCTTGATCTCCAACTCCACTACTGTATCTTTCTAGGAGATAGAACCAACCGGAGTGTAGACACACACAGAAACGTCAGTGCATGAGCAGTAGTTGTACAGCACACTTAAGATGCCCTGGAGCTGTGTGTGGCAGAGCACGCCTGTAGTACCAGCTACTGGGAAGGGTAGTTCAGGCCCAGAAGTCTGAGGCCAGGATCAGCTATGTACTGAGATACTTTTCATAAAAAATAAGGCAAAATTTAAAATTATGCTAGTTCTAATCAAGTCATACTCCCATTATGTTATCCTCTGTTCATTACTTTCTTTTTAACCACAGTGAGATTTGCATAACGGCGACTTTTAAAGTAAACAACTCAGCGACATTTAGTATGTTCCTAACCTGCTGCTGCTGCCGCCTCCACTATCCCATGCCAAAACCCTTTCCTCACCCGCCCCTTCTCCTGACTGCCCGCTGGCCCGTCCTCCCAGTCTGCTTTGTCTCCACAGATTTCCTTACCTTAGCATTTCACAGAGACCAAGTGACACATCGCGTGGTCCTTCATGCCTGCCTTCTCCCAGGGATGGCCGTGTTCTCAGTGTTCGTCTCCGGCCAGCACGCGTGGGTCCGGTGCTTTCTTCCGGTTTGTAGGTGACTGATGCCCTGCGAGCTGGGCTTCACACTCAGGCCATCTCCACGCTGGGTGCCTGACATGTCTGTGCCCGCAGGGCTGTTTCAACTCCCTGTTGACGCTGCGTGTGCACAGGAGAGGAGCTACTGGGTCAGGTGGTGATTCTGACTTTAAGAGACTTTCTAAGGAGCTCTCAAGCTGTTTCTTACCAAGGCAGGAACATGTTACATTCCCATCAAAAATCACAATGTGGGCTGGTGAGATGACTCAGCAGTCTAAAGCGCCTGCTTAGGCAAGCTTAGGCAACCGCAGGGACTGGGGTTCAATTCCCCATGCCACACGCTGTGCCAGAACCCACCCCCAGGGCAGGCTGAGCTGACAAAGAGGAAGGGGAAGGGGAAGAAGAAGAGAAGAAGGAGAAGAAGAAGAAGAAGGAGAAGAAGAAGAAGAAGAAGAAGAAGAAGAAGAAGAAGAAGAAGAAGAAGAAGAAGAAGAAGAAGAAGAAGAAGAAGAAGAAGAAGAAGAAGAAGAAGAAGAAGAAGAAGAAGAAGAAGAAGAAGAAAAGGAAGAGATATATACAATGCTCTCCCACAGGGTTATTTTTTCCTATTTTCTAAAACCCAGCAGTCCAGCGGGTGCCAGGCAGTGCCTTGTTGAGTCTCTGATGTGTGCTCCCTAAACCACCATGGCTGGGAACGTGGCCGCTGCACTCGCTGTCCATGGCTAAGTCTTCTTGGGAGGGAGAATGAGTCAGGTTCCTCTGGTTTTTAATTGGGTTGTATTTTGTTGCTGCGATCGGCAGTGCTGCGCGTGTTCTGGATGTCAGACCCTGATCGGGTCGGCCCCCTCCAAGAGCATTCCCCGGTTCCTATGTGCCTCTGTGCTGTCTTGGGAATTGTCTCTTCCTGTATTTGCTCCCTTTACTTACAAACATGGCTCTACGGAAATACCATTTGCCGTTCTAACTCTTCTTAAAATTATATGCTATATAGCTATACATTACATAAGTTAAAGATATATTTTATGTATTTCTGTGTTATGCACATCACTGTCACACAGCTTGATGGCTGCATGCTACTCTGTTATTTTTGCAATTATCCCCAGGTGCTGGCGAATCCCTTGAGCCTCTTCTGGTTATGTACGTCGACGTCCTGTCATCATCTGGGCATGAAGAGCGCACACAGAGGTGGCTCTGCAGGCTCCTGAGTGCACCGACTGTGCCCTGGAACAGCGACCGATGCTCCCATAGCTCAGGGACCCTCAGAGGTCTAAGGTGCTCTGTGCCTAACCCCAGACAAGGGCCACATTTATTCCTTCTTTTGCCAAATTCTGTGTGTCTAATTTTCAAATTCCTACCTTGCCAGTGGCATGATAATATTATATACACATTACAAATCACAGTCAAGGTCCAGGGAGATAGTTCAGTGGCATAAGTGCCTGCCGGGCAAGTGCAAGGTCCTGAGTTCCATCCTCCGTATCAATCAATCAGTCAATCAGAGTCATTGTGTTGCACAAGATTCCTAAATAAGCATAATTTTGCTTTTTGTTTCTGCAGTAATTTTTTAAAGCCTTTCTCAGCCTTTGGTTTGTGTTCTCAATTCTGAATCAAGTATGTGTGAAAGGCATTCTTGGATGATCTTAAGGGCTTTTGTTGTAGCTTGTTGGTTTTGGTACCAGGGATCACTCAGGATCCCGTGCTTTGCAAATTGTTCTAGTGCAGAGTGAATTTGATTTCATGGAATTCACGGAGGGCAGTGGCCCTCACGGTGTGCTCGAGGGTGGTGACATGAAAACAATAAAGGCGTTTACAGTTTGTGGCACTGTTAGATACTTTTAACCTGAGGCTGATAATAAAATATACCGTCAGTGAGGTTCTGAGCACTAGTAGATTTTCAAGGATAAAGGGTCACTCTGCTTTTGAGACCAGAAAGCTTCAGGAATGCAGTGACCTTTGAAACGAGCCTGTAATTATGGTTAGAACTTTGCATACTATAAACCTCTGTTTTTCTACCAAAAAAGCCAACTCCACCTACTTTGAGCAGAAATGGCAACATCTTGGCTTAGTGTCCTGGAAAAGGCAGGGTCTTGCCTGGCTGCCTAGAAGCAGCTAAAGTCTTCATTTATAAGTATTCCTTATTTTTTTATGTATTTAGTACAGGATCTACAGGATCTCACTATGTAGATCACACTTGAATCTTCTGTTTTCAGCCTCCCAAGTGCTGGGATTATAGGTGCATGCCACCATGTCTAGTCTCAATCGCTGTCTCAGCTTGCCCTGGGGGCAGGGCCAGCATGGCAGGCTGGGGATTGAACCCCTGGCCCCAGTGTCTATCAAAGCAAACACTTAATCCACTGAGCTATTGGGCTGGCCTTTTCATTTATAAGTATTTCCTCTTCTCTTCTCTTCTCTTCTCTTCTCTTCTCTTCTCTTCTCTTCTCTTCTCTTCCCTTCCCTTCCCTTCCCTTCCCTTCCCTTCCCTTCCCTTCCCTTCCCTTCCCTTCCCTTCCCTTCCCTTCCCTCTTCTTTTGAGACAAGGCCTTGAACTCACCATGTCACCTAGGCTGGTCTTGAACTCGTGACATCCTCCTGTCAAGCCTCATGACTACTGGCATTATAAGCCTACACCACTACACCCAGAGGTATTTCTTTTCAACACAAGTGAATAAGCTTATTTGACCCACTAAGGGAAAAATTTTACTCTATTTGTCCTATCTCCTATTCCCTTGAGGAAACACTTCCCGTTGCCTGTAACTTCAGGTTTACTTCAGCTAAGCTGAGTCATGCGTATAGTGAGAAACTGCATACTGATGCAGAGGCTGAGAGAACCCTGGGAGACGAGTGTGGAGAGTGCAGCCAACCACGAATCCTTGGGCTCGATGCGTAATTTATAACCTCTCCACTTTAAAGCCCTCATCTAGTCTTCAGTTAAAGTTGTTCTCTTGAACTTAGCACAGACTTTGGAGAGATGTGTTTTATTATAATAATAATTAAAAAATCCCGTTGGAGGAAATAACTTGCTGATGAAGATTGATTTTTCTTTCCTTTTCTCTTATGTTCTAGGAATCTTTTCTCAAAACAGCAGTGGAAAAAAAATGGTTACCAGGGCTCAGAAGTCACAGGTCACATAGTTCTTGATGAAGGTCACACACAGTGGACTGAACTCGGTTTTCTCTGTGGTGACCAGTCCTAGGCTCACCACTAAGATGGGCCTGAACTTTTATTCCTTAACATGCCTGGGCCTCCCATATCTTGTCTGTGAAAGGTGATAATAAAAGTATCTTATGGATTAGGGCCTCAAGGAGAACTGGATGAGATGAAAATAGTTAGCATGACATAAAATCAGTTAGTTTAGGCTTGCAACATGGTCGGTCCCCTACAGCTCTCCTGGAACTTCCTCAGCAGTAGCACACTTCATCCCATGCCCCAGTAAACTGTCTATCCCGGGCAAACTGGTCTGGCTGGTCCTTGAGTTGGGAACTCAGGCAGCTCTCTCAGGCAATAGTATTCATTTCAGGCAAGAAAAGTGCAAATTGGAGTATGTAGCATGTTGTAAGGAACACAGGCACCACTTAAAACACAATCTTGGCTTAGAATAGCAAAGACAATTCTCCACAACAAAGGAAAAATGAGGGTGAACCACAATCCCTGACTTGAAATTATGCTATAAAACTGCAGTGATAAGACAGCATAGCACTGGAAGAAAGAACAGACCCAAGGGTTAATGGAACCGAATAGAAGATGCAGAAACAACCTCTAACATATTCAGCCACGTTATCTTTGACAAAGGGGCCCAAACGTGTTCACTGAAAGAGAGATGGTCTCTTTACTAAATGGCGCTGGAAATACTGGCTTTCCACATGTTGAAAACCAGACCCATGTGTATTACCATGCGCTAAGCTAAGGTCAAAATGGGCCAAACATCTAACTCGTTGAGACAGGAACACTAAACCAGCTGGAAGAGAGAATAGGTAGAACGCTTCATGACACAGGTGTGGGCAAAGATTTCATGAGCAAAACCCTGACTGTGCGGGAAATACTCCAGAGAATCAGCACCTGGGATCTCAGCTTATTAAAAAGCTTTTTTCACAGCAAAAGAAACTACCAAGAGTGCCAGACACCCTGTAGCATGGAAAAAAAAACTTTAGCCAGTTGTCTCTCAGACAAAGGCCTAATATCTGGAGCATAGAAAGAGTTGGAAAAATCATACTCCTCAGATTAAAAGACCCAGCCCCAAACTAGGCATCTCCTCAGAAGAAGAAACGCGAATGGTAAACAAATATATGAAAACAGGTTCGACATCACTGGTCATTTGACACATGCAAGTTAAAAAGACACTGAGATTCCATCTCACACCAGAAAGAATGGCTGTCATTAAGAAATCGACCAATAACAAAAGCTGGAGGGACTGTGGGGAGAAGGGCAGCCTTCTCCCCTGGTGGTAAGAGTGCGGACTGGGGCAGCCACTGTTGTAGTCACTGTGGAGAGTCCTCAAAAACTATATTGGGGTGCCATTCAACCTAGCTATTCCCCCTCTGGGCACTTTCCTGGAAGAATTAAAAGCATCAGGCTGCAGCAATATACGCAAAGCCATGGTGATAGCAGTAGTTTATGATAGCTAAATCTTGGAAACAACCAAGTTGCCTGTCAACTGAAGAATGAATTAAAATATTTAATTTATTTTTTTAATATGGTGGAGCACTACTCAGCCATAAAGGATAAACTTGAGGCACTTGTAGGTAAATGGGTACACCTCGAGGCCATTCTCTTAAATGAAACACACTGGATGCACACATGGAAATACCGCACTGCCTCCCTGGTGTGAGCAACTAAAACGGTAAAGCTGAGGACCAAACTGTAGAATAGATATAGGAAACGGGAAGAAATTGTTCAAAAGGAAAGAGGAACTAGGGAGAGGGAAGGGAGGCAGGGAGAAGAGAAAAGGAAAAAATTGATTTTAGAGAAAGGATAAAGGCTGGCAAGATAGCTCAGTGGTCAAAGTACCGACCTGGCAAGCACAAGGCCCTGGGTTCAATCCACAATACCACATGGTATGCCAACATTGTGCCAGCCACTGAAACAAGGCGTGGGGGTGCACACCTGCAAGCCCAGTGCTGGAGAGGCTGAGGCAGGAGGATTGCTATGAGTCCGAGCTGTGTGTTGAGACTCTATACGAAGTCAATCAATCAGTCAATCAACCAATCAACCTAAAAAAAAGATAAAATCAAAACAAAGCTTTGTAAATAGGGAGGGAAGAGAGTTGAAGGGAGGATATGGGGTTGCGAAGATGAAGAATCAAGATATACACAGGTACAAATTCTCTGTGGGAAACATGGTCCCTCTGTATACCTAAATTGGACCGATGCATTTAGTACAGAAAAAGAGTAAAATGCCATCTTTCACGATTAAAGACCTGCAGAAGCAGACTCACTGGTGAGGTGTCTTGGGCAAGGGCTGTGTTACTGTTGTTGTTGTGTGTGCTTTGTGCGGCACTGTTGTCTGCCCTCTGCTTTAGAGCTACAGGCAGGGGAGGAGGACACACATGCGGCTCCTTATGAGGGATTTGAACTGCCAGCAAGCTGAGAGGACTCGGTGCTGGTGACCCGTGCGGCAGGCGGCGGCTCAAGAGTGGACTCTTGGTTTCGGAGCCATCACGCTCACAGGTCCCCGTGTGCCTGTGGTGTCTTGTGGCCCTGGCCTCAGAGGCAGAGAACTCTTGCAATGAACACAGGCGGGCAGCTCAGAGGTGCTCTGTGTCTGCCTCGGACAGTGGGTTGGAAGGAGGCTGCCCCTTCCCTGTCATCTGGGCTGACTGGTACAGAGGAGCCAGTTAGCCGCTGGGGCAGCCTGCTGTGGCCCATGCATGTGACCAGGTCAGCACTGCCCACCTCTGCTAAGGCCACAGCAGAGGTACCAAGCAGGGCAGTGCCACTGGCAAGAAGGCAGAGGCGAGCTTCTGCCTGTGTTCTGCCATTCCGCTTTCAGCAGAGCCTGGGAACTGAGAGTCAGCCGCCTGTCCAGGGCCTTCAGGTTTTCAAGGGCGCGTCCTGGTGGACATGGGCCCTGCATCTGGGGAAACCAACGTGATCCTGAGTTAATAGACTCCAAGGAGCTGCAGCCAGCTTAGAGAGCAGCTTTCCACCCCCCACCCTCATCTATCCCCCTCCCCCTCCCCTGCTCCACCCCCACCCCATCCATCCCCCCACCCCCATCCATCCCCCCAACACCCCTCTACCTCCCAGCATGACAAAAGGAACTGGCATGGCAACCTCTAGCAAATCAGGATTAGATTTCATTAAAAGAGAGGGAAAGGGATGCAAAACTTCCCACAGCATCTCCTGCAAAAAAAGAAAAGAACAAGGGGACAGTGGAGGAGGCTTGCTGGATGGCCTGGTTGCGCTGAACTGACTTTCGGACGCTGAAGTCTGGGCCCCGGTCTTCAGCAAAATCTTTACAAAGTTAGGTATTTGATTTAATTGTCTTCTTCTAACTTAGGATTCATTTCAGGGAAGATTGTTAGGTTTAGATTTAGTAGGGAGCACCAAAGTCAGGCACCAAGAAGAAAATAGTGTCCCCATGTGGAAGAGGAAGTGAGGGGACAGTCAGGGGGCAGGGGCTGTGTGACACCAGGCACCCAGTGTCCGGCCTGAGGATATGCCCAAGGCTGTGTCAGCAGCAGCACTTTGGGTAGCATTTCTTTTTTGTGGTACCAGGGATTGAACTCAGGACCTTGCACTTGCCAGGCAAGCACTTACTCCACTGAGCTATCTCCCTGGCCCCTGGGTAGCATTTCTTTTTCACTTTTTCCATTTTGTTTTTCTTTTTAAATTGCAATGCACGGGGCTGTTTCTTAAAGGAATTTAGTGCAAAAGTTGTGCTTCTTGCTGTTCTGAGATGTTGCCTAAGATTTGAAAACCTGCCCAACGCGGTTGCGCACTGATACTTCAAATGAAGAAAATAGCTTCGTATTTTTTTTTCCCAAGTGTAGGCTGGGGTGAGTGTCCGATAAAAGCCACATGTGGGTTTTTCACTCTGTTCCTTTCCTTTTGAGAAGCACTGTTAATCAGACATCCTAGCAGGAAGAAAACAAAGCACTTCCAAGCGCTAATCTCCCATGAGTTGAATTTTGTCCCACAAAATACAGATGTCGAAACCGTAAGCAGCCGTACCTTGCAGGGTGACCTGCTCCGGAGCTAGGCCTCAGCAGGGGCGGAGAAGATAAAAGGCGGCCGCTTCGTGGGTGGTCCACGTAGAGGAGGACTGCAGTCCTCACTCGAGGAGGAAATCCAGGCACCAACTTGAGCACACAGGAGAAGCTGCGCCGGGTGGTGGCCGGGCGCAGGGGAAGCCAGGCCCACGCCCCAGGTTGTCGCCTTCCCGAGCTCCAGGCCTGCTCACTGAGCCATCAGGTCGAGCTGGGCTGTCACTGGTGCTCGTGCGCGGTGCGCTCGGTGCACGTTTCCCCCGAAGCAGGTCGGTGGTGTGAAGCCATCGGAGCTGCAGGGCTTACTTGCTGAGTTCGACCATGTTTTCAACAATATTAGGCTTAGCTAATTTTCAAAACCACACAAGGAGGTCATGACCTTATGTTCGAGTAGTCATTTTTGAGGCGGCAGAGGAAATAAAAGATGTCAGGCACGTGCATTAATTTGAGTGTATTTCAATGTGCTCAGCAAAAATTGCAGTCATGCACGGACTACAGGATAATTTACTGATAAGGTAGTAATGTAAGCTTAAGTGATTTGGGGTTCTTTTCATGTTTTTTCCTCCTCCTCCTCCTCCTCCTCCTCCTCCTCCTTCTTCTTCCTCCTCTTCCTCTTTTTCTTTCAACATGAAAAGACATTGTTACTCAAGTCCCGCCTGGGCAATTCAGGGACCTACCAAGACTGTCAAAAAGCAGAAAAGGTGGGGCCGTAGCTCAGTGTGAAGGCCCTGAATTCTGAAAAAGATCTGAACGTTTCCTGCATCATCTGTGTAAGTTGCTTCAAAGTCTAGGCTTAACTCCACAGCGCTTAAGATAATATAACATGGTTGTTTAAAAAGCAGTGTAACAGTGCCCTACCAAAAGCCTCCTTAATGAATGGCATAACTGCAGGTGACGGGGCTGGGGAGATAGCTCTGTGGCACAAGTGCCTGCCTGGCAAGTGCAAGCTCATGAGTTTGAACCCCGGTCCCACCAAAAAACCAAACAAACATAACTGCAGGTGAGGAATGTGTCCCAGAGCGTACGCGGAGTATTGTGACAACTGATTTTATGAAAAGCTTAAACGTAGACAAAATAACGTAAAGCAACACGGAGCAGTAACTGCAGCAGCCTGCCCGTCACTTGTATCCCACAGTCCCTCCCGCCCAGCTGCTCCGAGCACCTTCCTCAGCTCCCCTAGTGGTCCCCCACACAGCCTGCATTTCTGTAATAAGCCATAGTTCATCTAATCAGCATTATTTTATGATTTAAAACACCGTATACTGCAAGTGTGCCCAGGACTGCGAGGCCATTGCTCTTTTCTGGGGCCCTGGGATGAAGCAGGGCCCCCATTAGGGAAGCTCAGCCATGGCTGGTTCTTCTCCCAGCTTGGAATAGACTAGAGTCTCGCCCCGTGAGCAGCAGGATAGATGGGGTGACTGTGGTGGATTGTGGGAGGGGTGTGCAAGGCTAAGAGATGCGCCTCTAGGGACAGACAGCAAAACCAGGAGCCCCAAATTTTAAAATTGGAGGAGAGGGAATAGAGGTTCCCAAATGCACGGAACACACTATTTTTAGTAAATTCACACTTTGTCTTTCTCGGTGTAAGCCTGAGCGTCCGCTAAGGAGTTTAGTTCTGTAGAGCTGCACGTGTAGTTACCTCCTCTTCCTTTGCTAGAGAGAGTTTCTACTCCGGAAAAGCAGATGGGGACGTGAAGAACCGAGTGCAAGGTAAGAGAGCTGCGACAGAGAAACTTGAGCTTCGTTACAGAGACGTGGGCATCGCATGTGGTCGCTCTGTCAAGTGCTGTTTGGGGGACCACTAGGGGATGGGCAGGGGGGACTGTGAGATACAGAGGCTGAGTCCTCCTGGTCCGGAGCTACGCTTTTATCTCTCCTTCCGGACCCTCTGTCCCCAGGGGCCAATCCTGGGGCCTCTTTTAGAACCCTGAGGAAGTGGTGCTTGGAGGGGCAGGAAAGGCTGAGAGCTCAGGGAGGGGATTTTCAAGGAGGCCGAGCCAACTGCAGCGCTTGGAAGCCATGGGAGACTTCTTCCCTGAAGTCACAGAGGAGGCCTAGACCCCAACTCTGCAGAAAATGTACAGCAGCGCACAGTCCAGGTTGCGTAGCTCAACCGTGACAGTGACTTGCTGGCTCCGTGTCACACCTGCTGCGGGTGCAGCAGGCCCCTGTCAGAGGGCAGAGAGCCGGGGCTGGAGAGGACTCTTGCGATGGGCTGGGACCGTGGCCCTCGCAAGCCATTTGTATTCCTGGAATCACCACGAACAAAGTTCTTTATTTTCTACATTAACGCGAGTTGACCTGAAACTCGAGGCCCAGGCCAAGTGACAAATATACTCCAGCAGGAATTGGCCTTGTGAACAAATTCCTAACCAGAGTTCCATTTTCCTAAGGTCCGGCTGAACCTTGCAGCCCCAGAAGGGCTCTCCGTAACAATATGCGCTTTCATAGCCTGGCTATTTAAGATTCTTTTTCTCAGACTAAATAAGCAAGCCCGCTCCCACCGCACATCCATCATGCGGGCGGGAGGCTGCCTTGCGTATCAGGTAACCTGGAGCTGGCCTCGCACCCCCAGGCCTCCGGCTGGACTCAGCCGTGCCTGCCGGAGTTGCAGACGTGTTTGGAAGACCTTGTGTGATCTGGCTGAGGAGATGGAAGTCAGGTAGCTTTGGGGAAGGGGTATTGAATGGCAGGGGCCCGGTTGCTTCCCAGTCTGCTGCATACATTTCTTACGGAGTGTTTTCTTTGGGGCAAAGCGTTGCTATTTTATTCAAACTGGAGACAGAGAAGAGAACTCATTTCAGGATATATTCTGAAGTAAAAACAATCAAAGCGTTTTGAGCAGTAGTAAAGACAGTTTTGAATGTATGACAGCCCCCACTGGTGAGACGGAGAGCTGCCCGTGGATATCAGAGCCCACTCAACAGGCATCCTTTCACTAGAAAGGCATGCCGTGGGCTGACGGCGAACTTTCAGCAGTGCTTTTCTGTGTTGGAGGAAATTTCTTGAAGGCTAGAGTGAGCACCATCCTCTACATTTTCAGACCTACGTAGATATCCAGAGGATCCGAAGGATGGATGCTCATCTTCAGCGTAAGAGCACTGTTGAAATAGTGTGGAGGAAATTTCTGGAATGATGCCAGGGACATAGTAGTCGCTTGGTAAATTGAATTGCTCTGATAATTATAAATGAACTGGAGATTCAGCCAATCAGCTTAGCTGATATTTCCCCGTGTCTGCTTCTAGGCCCTGCTGGCTTCACAGATGACTTATTTCTTCTCTGCTGCAAGCCTGGGTCATCCCAGTGCCTCTCCCTTCTTAGTAATCCCCCCACCTTTGTTTATGCTGGAAACCTGGAGCTGGACTTAATATTTGCCTATCTTGTATTGCTCTGTGGTGTGTGTGTGTGTGTGTGTGTGTGTGTGTGTGTGTGTGTGTGTGTGTTTTGGAGCCAGGGTCTCACTAAGCAGCTCAGGCTGGTCTTGAACTCACTTTGTAGCCCAAACTGGTCTTAAACTTGCACGAATCCTTTTGTCTGCACCTCCCAAGGCCTGACATTACAGATGTGCACCACTGTGCCTGGCTGCTCTGTGTTCTTCTATCACTAAATGCTTTTCTTCCATACTGAAAAAAAAAAAAGAATTTGAACTTATCTATTCATCATGGTCATAGTTCAGCCCTCTAAGCTGAGCTTTTGCCCCATGGGTGACATTTGGGCCAGGCAGTGCTCTGTTGGGCCTGGTTCTGCAGGGCCCTTAGCAGAGCCCCTTCTCTACCCTCTAGATCCCAGGTGGACCCCCAAGCCCCCCGTCACCAGGTGTCCTTTGGGGCTCACAGTCCCTCTTAGCTGAGAGCTGCTGAGCCAGTCAAGTTATCGTCATTTCCTACTTCAGCTCCTACAAATCCCGTCCCCTGCTGTGGCCAGTAAGGACGAGGCGCTGCACCCCTAGGACTCACCCCAGGGTGCTCTGCTAGGAGCAGTCTTTAGGAAAGGGGCGTTTCCCCAGCCATGTCTGAGGCTGGCTAAGGTCTGCCTCTTCCCTGCGCGCCCAGGACCCACGCTGCCCACTGGGTTCCCTTCATGGAGGCTGACTTGCTCTGGCACCTGAGCTCCAGCCCTGGGGTGGCACTCGTGGAGAGCCCAGCCCAGGCACTGCAGCCACAGCACCTGCCCTACCAGGTCCCTTCCCAGAGATCTCTGCTCTGCCCTAGCCAGCAGCACCCTCCCCACCATGTGCAGCTGCGCCCCCACAGTGCCGCACCTTTACTGCTTGTCTCTCACTATATCGTAGCGTCCCCGAGGGCAGCACAGGCCTGCTTCTGTCTCTGCAGGGCAGCATCCACCCTGGAGTCTGGCACAGGAGAGCGGGCTGATGCGTGCTCACAGCGCGGAGAGGAGCATGAATGCACAGCGAGAGATGCTTTGGTTGGGAGTTGATTTTCCCGTTCTTTGCACTAGGGGGTGTCACATGAAGTAAGCTATGTCACCATAGAACTACATATATGCATCTGTCTGTCTGTCTATCTATCATCTATCTATCAGTGGATATATTGAGAGTGAGAGAGGAAGACAGAGAATGAGAAAGAGAGACAGACAGACAGTTGCAATATTTGGAAGTTTGGATCTTCTTTTCGCCAGTGCCATTTCAACACCATAGCCAACACATGGCTCACTTTGTAGCACTTAATGAATTCCAAGGGCTGTGCTGGGTCAGTGAGATGTGCCTGCAGAGTGCTAAGTGCACAGTACCTAGCAGTCCGAAATGCTTGGTAAGTGCTGAGTCCTATCTGAACCTACTATGTAATTGTTGTGCAGTTGGGCTTACCTGCTTCTCCCTGGAGACGGCTGGAGGCAGCGCTGTAAGGCTAAGCAGCGCACCTCGCTTACGTCTCCCTCGAACGCCTCCTCTTACATTTCCCAGGATTTCCATTATTTGCGCTGGAACGTTGACTTTGCCACTTAGCAAAATGTGACCATGTGCAGGATGCTGAACGAGAAGTCGGAAGGATCAAGAGCTCAATAAACTTAGGAGGCTGACTACATTTTCAGCCAGTCTGCTGTGTTCTAACTCCTAAATAAAAATGGCTGAGGAGGAGATCCTTATCTCAAAATTGAGCCTTGGCTCTGCTCAGATTTATTGAGGTTTTCCAAGGCTCCAGTGGTGAGCAAGGGCTTTAGGACACATCTCATTAAGCCGGGAGAGCTGCAGGTCCACTGCCTCCCTTTGCCCATGTGGAAGCCAAGCGTGGACACAGTGTCAAAATGCCAGCTTGCAGCTTTGATGCTTTTCAGGGTAAGGGTATCTGAGCTGCTCAAAACTTTCCATTTAACATGCTGAGATTCTACCATGTCAGGGCAATAAAACCCAAAATACCTGAAACGCTCCGTGTCTGGCAGAGAGTCACTTCTCACGTATGAAGTCATAGGTACTTTCCACACCGTACAGACACAGCTACAAAGACATTTCCTGTGGTCGCTCTCGTCTTAGACTTTCACACTGTCCCGGCCTCTTCGTGCCATGATGACGTTTGTGTTCTTGTGCCCGTTGAGTGGTCACAGTGAGATGGAGCGTTCATTCCTCTGGCCCAGGAAGGCGCATCAGCAGATCCCCCAACCTTTACCCGGTGAACCATTACAAATGGCAGGAAAACATTTCAGGAGAAAATCTGAGGGTTGAAAAGAACCCCAAAAGGAAAACAGTCCTCGCAGCCAGTCCTGCGGGAGAGCCAGAGAAGACAGCCAAATAGGTCCTCTGGGGTCTGGCTCACTTTATGTGAGACTCGGAAGCCTAATGGGCCCTGAAGCAGAGTGGGTGACACTGAGGTCTGTCCATGATGTAACTCCCTCTGGGCTGTTAGCTTAGTGAAAAAATAAGCATCTCAGGCCAAAACTGTGTTCCAAGGGCACTTGCACGTTGCCTGTGGCAGCTGAAATACTGTTGAAAGAGTTTTGTCCAATAACGGTAGGAATCGACTATTCTTCACTCCCACCCTGCTCCCTGCAGCTCCCATGATCGCAGGCAGTGAGGAGGGGTCACTAATCTTGCCCCTGTCCCCTCAGTGGCCTCACCTCTGGTGTCTTCTGCTCGCCACTGCCACCACCACACCATCCTGCTACTGTCACCATATTAACACTGCCGTGCAGAGTATCACTGTCACCGTGCTGCTCTTCCTCTGAGCCACACATCCGGCTTGGTGCTGTTTGCTCCCAATTCAGGGTCTTCCCAGCTGCTTCTTGGGGTGAGCTCATGGGTCGCACTGTTAACAAGCAGTAACTCCAGGAACTGTGCAGCTCAGCCAGACTGAAGGCTAGCCCGCTGCCGCTGGGCACCTGTGACCTGTCTAAAGCTTGGGCTACTTTTATCTAACAAAATTCCATTGCGGGAAAGTTTAAAGCTCCTTGGAGGGAAAGCTTTCATGAGCTGGTGTTTCTCATGACCCAGATTCTCCCTTGATTTTTGTTATCATACAACTGATAAAAGAATTAGGTTATGTGGCATCCTTATGCTCCGGTCTCCTGAAGAGCACAGCACTCATGCCCAGGTACGCAGAAAGCGAAAGCCTCATCCCAAGCATCCGGCAGCCAGCCATGCTGTGGAGAGAAACTCTACCTTCCTACGAGTAAGATCGCAGAGGGTGAGCTCTGCAGTTCTCCAAGAAGTGGGCACCATGGCCCCACTCAGAGGTCGTGTGGAGATCGCTGACAATAACAGTGGCCAGTGTCACTGGGCATTAGTCATGCGTGGGAGAGAATGACCTGGTTACTTTCTAAACACATGTATACCAGTCTAAAAGCTTACCTCTTGCTTTTTAAATTTGGCATGCTGGGATTCTCAGGGGCAGGGACGGTGTTCCGTCTTTGTGCCTCCTGCAGTTCCTTGCACAAAAAGACTTTCTGGATGATGTTGACTAATTGCTATAGTAATGGGCTTACTCGAGTTTTAGCTTATGAACCTCACAGACATGCGTCTCTTACTGCTACGTCCCTAACACCTAGCACAGTACCCGAGTGGGGCGGGACCTGCTCATTCAGAGTGACCAACATGGGATTAGGGTCAGGCCCTATCTCATAACCCTTTGCTGCACCCTCCCCTGGGGTAGACACAGTGTGTGTGCTTGGCAGCGGCCCTGGCTGAGAGTGTGGGCCTGGCCAGACGTCGCCGTCTGCTGGTCAGCTTCCTGGTAACAGAGGCATGGTATGTGCCCACCCCGTCCCACCTGGAAGCTGCAGTGCGGCTGCCTGTGGGATGGCACCAACCCTAGCAGCGAGATTGTACAGCCTGAACGAGGAGAGCTGGTCCTATGTGAGCCGAAGCCGTGGCTTCCGCCTCTCGGGGCGTTATTACAATAATGAAAGCAGCACTCACGCACAGCAAGAGGAAGAGCTTATGCGCCTAAGTTGTGGGCGCTCAGGATCACCTGGTCAGGAAGAGTGCACGACGTGGTGTACTTGTTCCCAACTTGCTGCCTGTCACCCATCAAATGAAGTTGTGTTTCCTAAATGACGTCTGAGCAATCTGGAAGCATTCGGGCCACTTTCTGAGGAGAGGTTTTTTTTATTTCCAAGATGTCAGCTAGAAAATTCATGGTTGGTGCTTGAAAAAACTGATCTCATCCTTCCGAGGGAGTCTTGATGGAAGAAGAATTTCCATAAGGTGACCCTGAGTAGTTTTATGGCTTGGGTCTAGGTGCCTCCCCAGAGGCCTGTGCAGCTAGAGGGCTTTTTCAAAGGTGGCTGAATCTAGTGTGTGACTCACAGCGCACTGCTGGGATCACAGAGGGCGGGTGGTGGCTGGGCCAGCCTGATACCGCCCTGGTCCGGTAGCCCAGATACTATGGAAGGGCAGGAAGGGCTTGTCCCCCACTCTCCCTCTGGTTGCTTTTGCTTTCCTCTTCTGCCAGGAGTGCTTGGCACTCTGCCCTGCTCGGAGCCAACTGATTGTGGACTGAAACCTCCACAAACGGTGAGCTCAATACCCCTTCCCTCCTTTAACTTTGGGTGCAGGCAGTTTGTCTCAGCAATGAGAGGAAAACAGCTAACACAAGCAGCAAGAGAGGGGCAAAACAGGTCCCGACATCTGGCCTGTCATTTGCTGGCGGCTGTAAGGGAAGGACTCAGGGCCAAGAGCCTGCTTGCTGCCGCCCCTGCTGACTGGAGCAGGGGTGACCCCGCTGGAGCTCGGCCTCCACGGGCCATCAGGAATGAATGTCTTGTCCTAGCACAGTGGCCACAAGGGTCATCCGACAAAGGCTCAGACTTATAAATAGTTTCAAATGCAGATGCCTGACAGAACCGCTGAAGGAGCTTTCATGTTATGTTTCCTAGATCCGCTGGCAAAGCAAGAAGCGGCTAATTGTGTCCATCTAAGTTTCTGCTCTGCGACTGGTTCACACTGCTTATAGCGCGATGTGAATTCGTGGGCTTTGCTGTTGGTGTGTGAGCTTTTTCCTAATTGCTGTCGCGGCTTTGTTTTGGCTAGAAGAACGCGGTATTGCGTGTTCTTCCGTGAGATGTGCTAACCTGGCTCAGGAGAATACTGGTCGGCCAAGGGATGCCCAGGTGCCAGGTAAGAGGTCACCCCCGGTTATGTCCGCGGGGGTGTAGAGAAGACTACCCTGACCAATGCAGACAGACGTGGCCCCCCTCGGCCAGCAGCCTGTGCAGGGTACAGGCCTGGCCAGCTCGGTCCCTGCTTGAGTGAGGACCCTGGACTTCACATGTGGTTTACATCGAGGACCCCATCTCCACCCTGGCTGCCAGCCCCTTCCTGCATACACAGGGACTTGCCCTGTGGTTCCGCCGGTGCTCAGGCTGCAGACCGAAGCACACCACTGGCTTGCCTCTGTGGTGTCGAGAACGTGCCCCGGACTTGCTTTGCAACGGCTTTGCGGCTAAATCCAGGCATGTTCAGCAAGAATTCTAATGTGCACAATTAGACAAGCTTCACTTCTATAGCCAGACATGCTTGTAGGGCTTTACACATTAGATGCATGAAATTATAATGCTTCCCATCAGATATGTATACTTTTAATACCAGAACGCAGATCTCTAGCTAGCAGCCTTCTAGGGGTTTCAGGTATGCCGTGCCTACCCGCCTTTTTCTTTCTTTCTTTCTTTCTTTCTTTCTTTCTTTCTTTCTTTCTTTCTTTCTTTCTTTCTTTTTTTCTTCCTTCCTTCCTTTCTTTCTTTCTTTCTCCTTTCTCTCTCTTTCTTTCCTCTCTTACCCTCCTTTCCTCCCTCCCACATTTTCCTTCCTTCCTCCCTCTATCTCCCTCCCTTCCTCTTCTTTCTTTCTTTCTTTCTTTCTTTCTTTCTTTCTTTCTTCCTACCTTCCTTCCTTCC
>PVJA010029290.1:0-26792 GCA_004027025.1 Myocastor coypus | reverse complement strand
TTTTTTTTTAAATTTTTTATTTTATTTGTTTATTCACTCATTTTTATGGCCGGCTCAGCCTGCCCTGAGGGCAGGGCCGGCACAGCATATGGTGCCGGGGATCGAACCGCGGTCCCTGAAGCCGCACAAGCTTGCCCAAGCTTTCCCAAGCAGGCGCTTTAGACCACTGAGCCATCCCGCCGGGCCCAAATTAAGTTTTTTTTTTTTTTGTCTTTTTGAGACAGGGTCTCACTATGCAGTTGAGGCTGGCCTTGAGCTCAATTTTGTAGCCCAGGCTGGTCTCGAACTCACACTGATCCACCTGCCTCAGCCTCCCGAGTGCTGGGATTACAGGCGTGCGCCACCACTCCCGGCTTGATCCGCCTGTTTACAGCCTCCCAAGAGCTGGGATGACAGGTGTGTGCCACCATGCCCAGTTTCAATTATTGTCTCAATTTGATTTGATGGTAGCCATTCTCTCTGGAGTAGGATAGAATCTGTGTTGCTTTATTTTATTTTATTTTTTTATATTATGGCCAGCTCAGCCTGCCCTGGGGGTGGGGCTGATGCAGCATGTGGTGCCAAGGATTGAACCATGGTCCCTGCGGTTGCCTAAGCGTGCCTAAGCAGGGGCTTTAGACCACTGAGCCATCTTGCTGGCCCTCTGTGTTGCTTTATTTTGCATTTCTGTACTGACTGATGATGTTAAACATATCTTAAGGCATTTACTGACCACTTATATCTCTGAGAAGTGCCTGTTCATTTCACTGGCTCATTATTTTGGGCAAGGTTATTATTTTTAGTTCTTTATATAGTCTAGATATTAGTCCTCTGTTCAAGGAATAGTTAGCAAAAGATTTTTCCCATTCTGCAGGTTGTCTCTTCACTCTGTTTGATGTTTCATTTGCTGTGCAGAAGCTTTATTTATTTATTAATGTATTTAGTACAGGATCTACAGGATCTACAGGGTCTCACTATGCAGATCGGACTCATCGTGATCCTATTTTCAGCCTCCCAAGCACTGGGAGAAATCGAACCCTGGTCCCTGTGTTCTGCCTACACAGGCACTTTAATCTGCAGCACTATCTGGCTGGCCTATGCAGAAGCTTTTACAGTGATACCACCTGATCTGCTGATTCCTGATGGTCTGAGCCCATCGTAAAAGCAGCTACTGCCCACTCTGGAGCCACAGGGACTGTAATAAAGTGGCTCAGGGTGCCAAAGCCTGCACCTCAGTCCACTGGAGTCATTGCTTCCTGCACCACCCTGGGCCAGCTGCTTTAGTTTTATTCCACTGGAAAACTGTGACTGATGCTGGTACTTACCACCCTGGGAAGCCTGACTACAACGTTTCTTAGTTCACTGGTTGCTGTAAGGGTTAAATGTTTCCCAGTGCTCAGGGATGTGTGAGTACAGAATAAGGCCCTAAGGGTCAGCTCTCAGGACTCTTCCTACTGCCTGACATGAATGCATAAGTCTTGGGTCCAGGCCCACTGCTGATGCCCCTGCTCCAGCCAAGATTCCCAAGGGGCCCCCAGCTTCATCCAAGAAGCCAAGCCACTGGGAAATGTCCATGAGTATGGGTCCTCCCTGGACCCAACCCTCCCGTGGTCAGGGCCCATCCCCAACTAGGTGTACTCATGTGACCCAGGAGTGCTCAGAGGCAGGAGACACTGAACAAAGGCACCCTGAGCTCCAGGGTGTGCTGGACCATGTAGGAGGGGCTTTGCAAATATTCTTTATTTTTCACTACCCTGAGAGATAGGTCCTACCAACCATCATCTAAGAGCTGCAAAAAAAAAAAAAAGGAACTCAGAGAGGTTAATTAACATATTCAAGGTTATACAGCACTGAGATGCAGATCAAGCCTGCCTGGCCCAGTGTCTGGTTTTGCCTTCTGCAATTAACGTACTGCCCAAAGAGGGCTGCTGCCTGGGGTTAGCTGTGATGGTCCCGAAGGAATGGCTGAGGTGGGAGCCCCCAACTCCCAAATAAAGGGACCTATTGTTGCTTCACAGATGTAAACATCTCAAGAGGTATTAGAGCTGGGCCTGTGCTGCACTGCAAGAACAGCTTGGGGGACACTGCCATTTTAACAGGATTCGTGAGCATAGGTGTCTTTCTATTAATTTTAGTCTTAAAATTTCTTTTAACAGTGTTTGTGGCCTTCATTGTACAAGGCCTATATTTCTTGTCTTAAATTTATTACCAAGTATTTTATTATTATTCATGCTATTGGAAATGAAGTTGTTTTCTTAACTACACGTTGGATTGCTCCTTCTTAGTGTACAGAAATCAGGTGGTTTTTGTATGTTAATTTTGCATCTTGCTGACTTTGCTTCTAAGATTGACTGATTGATTGATTGATTGATTTCAGTCCTAGGACAGAACCCAGGACCTTATGCTTGCTATGTAAGTGTACAAGCAATGAGCTACACTCTTATCTAATCATTTTAATTGGATTCTTATGATCTATATAAAGATCATGTCATCTGCAAACAGAGATTTATGGCTGGGGATACAGCTCAGTGGCACAGGGCCTACTTAGGAAGCATAGGTCCTGAGTTCAATTCCCAGTACCTCCCCAAACTAACCAACCAAACAAAAAACAGATTCATTTCTTCCTTTCCAATCTGATGCCTGCCACCACCATCCAGGTTAGCTTGGCCAGAGTGGGGAAGGGAGCTGCGGGGCTATCCTGGATGTCGCCATGGCTCTCCTGCCTGGGTCAGCTGGGGCAGTGGCTGCCTTTGTACCTGAGCTCCAGGACACATAGGACCTGGATGCACTAGAGCTTGAGCCCCAGCGGTGCCCTCAGGAGATCAGACTGAAGGCTACTGTGGTGAGGGGCACCTGGCCAGTTCTGCCTCCTCCTCTAGTGACAGCATTGAGTCTTACCTTCTTGCCTCTACCTGTGTCCTTCCCTCCCTCCTGTTTGTCCTTGGGGAGGGGCAGCTCCATAGGGACAGCTCTCCCTGCCGCATGGCCATGCCTAGCTGGGCTTGTCATCGCTGTCTGGCTTACAGTGGGTGCTCTGTAGGTGCTCCTGCCCTGGGCTCACAGACTATATGTGTCTGTGTGTGCTGAGTCAGAGGAGAGATAAAGGAGCCAGAGGAGCGTCAGCCCAGGTTGGAGTGGGGGCTGGGGAGCGCTGTCAGCACTGGCTGGGATGTCCTTGTCCAGCACACCATGGCCCCTGGTCCCCAAGACAGAGCCCATCTTCTGGGGTGACTCATGTGCCACCACCCACTGTGCTCTGCACATGGGGCTCTTGGGCCCTGGGCCCTAACAAAGACCAGGTTGACGTGATATTTAAGGTGCATCTTCCTGAGAGCCTCCTGGGTAGCCAGCCATGACCTCAGCGCTCACAGGCCAGGCTCAGGCGCATAAGGCAGGGCTGCTAGGAAGGAGATGGAAGCCGAGGCCCAGGCGAGAGAGCTGGCCTGCAGATGGCTCCAGGACCAGAGTCTCGGGAAGTAGAACCTTCTGCTCCCCTTCACCCAACCAAGGCAGGCAGTTAGAACAAGAAGGTCACCTGAAGAGGAGCCCGGGCTGCCCATCACCCCACCCTGCCATGCCAGCATCCACGTTAACAGTCACCCCTTCCAGTGGGGAGCATGTAGCAAATCAGCACCCACCTTTCCAGGTGCTACTGGGAAAACCAAGGCCCAGAGGTGGGGAAGGAGTAGGTGGGCTGTGTCTGAGCTCAGCTCCAGCTCCTGTGAGGGCTGGGCACCCTGCTTCCAGGTGCCTGCTCAGCAGCCTGCACAAGTGAGAGGCCTTGGACAGCTGCCCTCAGGCCCAAGTTTCACCTTTATCTCCAGCCCCTGGGTCTCTGCTGCCCAGGGCTGGTGACCCAGCAGGCCTCCACCCTGGGTAGTGCCTCGGCCAGCTTCACACCCTGAGCAAATGTACAGCTGTGATCAGGGGCCCTGTGCCAGTGTGAGGCCTCTCCCTTCTCAGGCACCCCGCCTACCTCCGACCTCTCAGTATTTCTTGAGTGTAGTTCCACCGAGGGCCTCACAAAGCCCTCACTGCCTGGTGCCCTCCAACCTGGCTGAGCTGCTCCCTCTGCCCTCCAGGTCCTGGGAATTTCCAAGGGCACCAGTGTCTGGTTGCCCCGGCCTTAGAGGAACTCCTTTGGGTGACTCGGGCCTGGCCTCCCCAGAGTCCAGACCTGTGTCTTCAGGGGCTTAGAGCACATCCACAAGGACAGGCCGAAGGCCTTCACACTCCTCCGCACCAGTCACACCCTGGGGCCACCTTCAGCAGCACCTCTTGCCCATTCACCGCCTGGAGCTGACTCATTGCCTCAAAGGTGGCCTCAGGGGACCTGGGCTTGAGTTTTTGAGGGCTTCTATGGCCTGGAGCCTAGAGCTATTGCCTGAGGCCTTAGCTTCCTTATCAGGAGCCTTGGTTGGCCCATTGCAGCTTTGGCGTTGTTGGGTGCCTGGCTGGCAAGATAGAAGACAGGACAAGACCTACACTGCAGAGCAACTGGGCGTCTGACCCTCCTGGTTCCCACGGTGGGCCTTGACATCCTCCCAGTCCTTCCCCCATTATTGCCCAACAAGGTCTGCGCTCCTCTGGCTAAGCTGAAAGCATAGCTGTAGCTTACCAGTGCCCCTGAATCCTGGCTCTGACCAGGGTCGTTGAGAGGGTAGACAGGGACCCGAGGCCCAAGGTCACTCAGCATCTGTAAGGAAGCCTGAGCTGCAGACTTCTGAGTCTCCAGGTCGGAGGACTCCAGGATGAGTTCAGCGGCCTGCGTGGGAGGGGACACGCCCTTCCTTCTCTGCCCCTTGGCCGGCCTGCAGTGGCTGTGGCCATGAGCTCACCTTTCCTGACTCCAGGCAGCTGCCCTGTCCGTCTCCGCAGAATTCCATGACTCAGGTGAGAGGGGTGGGGCCCTGCCAAAGTCTCAGAGTCAAGGTTACAGTGCCCTGTGCCCCACCGTCACTGGGGTGTCAGTGGGAAGTGCACAGTGTGTGCCAGGATGGAGGCAGCACTGGTGGTCTAGAGGAGAACTTGGGTGCCTTGGGGGAAGTTGTGGGCACCCCCAGCTCTGCCCATCTTGAAGGGTGGGAAATCTGGCTGGCTCAGGCAGGCCTTCTGGAAAGTAGGGTGTGGCCTGGCCTCCAGGACCTCACTTGGCCAAAAGGAGGCCTGAGGTGGGGGGCAGAACACACCACAGGGCAGTGAGGCGAGCGGTGTTCTGCTGAGCTCCAGGGGACACACCCATACACATCCACACACACCCACATGCACACTGTTCACACAGCACTTGAGGGGAACTCATGCCAACGTCCTGATGGGTTCGTCTTTCCTCTCTGCTCAAAGATGGCAACCACGAAGAAAAGGCGTGGTGGTGGCCTGGTGCAGGGTGTCAAGTAGAAGTGCTGAACCTTCCTTCTGAAACACCCTTCAGGGCCTGTGCCACTTTCCCCAAGGTCAAGTCCATCGTGACTCTACCTGGGACCTGGTCAGGCCCTTGCCCTTGGCCCTGTGGAAGGAGCCGCTTCCTGCACACATGCGGCCTGACTCTCAAGCTGAGGTCAGCCTGGCTCTTGCTCACCATGGTCCTGCTCACCTGTCTGCTCCTCACCATTCTGAGCTTTGACAGCTGAACTCCCCAGAGAACAGGCCTTCGGGTCTCGCCCATCTTGAAAACGCCTCTCTCCAGGGTACTCACACTCACACTCATGCAGTGCAGAAGGCCCGAGATGGCAGCCCCTCTGCACTACGTATGTCCCCGCCACTGAGCACAGGCCTCCTTCACAGCTCTCTGCAGGTCGGGCATGCCTGTAGGTGAGGACCGAGGCCCGGAGGGCCCACAGCCAGTGTGCGCCAGGAGAATCCAGGCTGTCTGTCTTCGGGGTCCCTTTTTGTTTAGTTTTGATTTTTTTTTTTTTTGTGGTGTTGGGAATTGAACCCAGGGCCTTGCGCATCATGCTGGAGCCCCCGTCTCTTTTCGCATACTTCATCAACAGCATAGTTCTCTCTCTCTCTCTCTGTCTCTTTCCTCTCTCACCGTCTCTTTCCTCTTTCTGCCTGTCTCTCTTTCTGTCTCTCTGTCACTGTCTCTCTGTCTGCTTGCCTCTCTCTCTCTCCCCTCTCTGTCTTTTCTGAGCACAAGAAGCCCTTTTCAGTTTGATTTCCTCAGTTGCCCTGTCTAGCCCCCAACATTTGACCTTCCTGCCTCAGCCTCCCCAGGAGCCACTGAGATTATAGGCCTACACCTCTGTGCATTCTGAAGGCCCCTCTGTTGCACTCATTTTTTCTTTCCAAGGGTCTGATGATGTCTGCTGGACACTGGCTGGGAGCCCTGAGCTCTACCTCACCTCTGCCTGCTTGGGCCCTCTGTCCTCGGAACAGTTCTCACCCTGGCCTCAGCTGAGCCGAGGACCCTGCCTACCTCTTATCTTCCCCTGAGATGAAGATGCTGCTGGGCACCTTGGCCCTGGCCATTGAGTCACCAGATGTCCTGGGCAGGAGCGAGCCATGCCTTGTGCTCCCTGTCAATCCTCTGACCTACTGGCTACGACCACACAGTGGCTGGCAGAAGTTGCCAAGTTTGGGGGTTATCTGAGGAGCAGTAGCAGGTAATGAAACAGCTGCCTCCACCTCCCAGGCATCTGGCCTTAGCCTCTACACCCCGCTGCCTCCTGCCTTCAGCCTTCTCCCTGGCTGCCTGTACCTCAGTTCCTAAAGCGGTCTCCAGTCTCTTCATCACCTCGTGGAGGTGAACACCTTCAGGATCCCGCCTGGCTTCTCAGTGGGATCCACTGTTGCAGGGGAGAAATAGTGGCAGGAATGAGGAAAGGATAGAAAGAAGACGAGAGCTGGGTCAGGTGGTGGCCCATCTGCCCGGCTGGTGAGACGACACCCCAAACAACTGTATGGGCCTTTATTTATATCTTTTCAAAGTTAGTAACAAGTGACACAAGGTTGCCTGGAGGCTAATAGCAGACATTAACTAGTCTGGAAGCTTACCTCAGGAATGAGCTAGCTTGACTTTTTTTTTTTTTTTAATATTTGAAATACAACTTTATTCTGACAAAAAGGAATGGGAATGACAGTATAAACAATATTTCACCACTGAGTATTGTGATGTGACTGTAGCAGTCTTATACTTGAACCTCAAGGAAAACAACTGCATTCCAAACAGCTAAATATGCGGGCCCCAAAAATGAGGGCTTAGCTGTCACACTCACCCCTAGACCCATTCATCTCCTTTTGCGTCCCAAAGAGGAAGCGCAGGTCTGCTTAGCTAGATAACCAGGTGGCACGCACGAGGCACCGCTCACGTCACAGGATCGTTGCCTATAAAACTTAGACTTCCATGGGCCGGGGAGAGAGCTCTGTGGCACAAGTGCCTGCCTGGCAAGTGCAAGGTCCTGCAAAAAACAAAAAACAATACAAAAAACAAAACCCCCTCAAAACGCTAGACTTTTTTTTTTTTTTTTTTTAAATTTTTATTTATCTTTTTTCTTGTTTCAGAACCTTTATTTGCTTATTCATTCATTTTTATGACCGGCTCAGCCCGCCCCGAGGGCAGGGCTGGCACAGCATGTGGTGCCGGGGATCGAACTGAGGTCCCTGAAGCCGCCCAAGGTTTCCCAAGCAGGCGCTTTAGACCACTGAGCCATCCCGCTGGGCCCCCATAAACGCTAGACTTCTGACGCTGGCCCACTTCACTTTCTCACAGGTCGTCATCCTCACACAGGAGAGCAGTGGTCTGAGCAACCTCTTAATTGTGCTCATACTGCGTGGCCAAGGCTGGGTCCATGATGACCTCTGGCAGGGTGAAAGCGGGCATGGTGACAAACTCCAAGCATGTCTCTGATAGAGCTTGACGGCTGTAGGCACTGAGGCCTAGTTTTGCTTTCACACATGTCACCAATTTTCAGCTTCCATGGCTGCCAACACACCTTAGCCTATTAATACCATCCACGCCCAGTGCCATAATTCCGTGTCTTCTAGGCAGGTGCTCCAGGTGTGCCTCCTCCTTAGCCTTTGGCCCCTTCCTTCTAGCCCTGGCGCTCCTCCTGATTATCTGTGGCCCAATCTCCTCTAGTTATTCCCACTGCTCCCAGGCCACCCTTTGGCCCACACCCCTTGTCCACTTCAGCTTTCAGTTGCATTCGTAAGGGCACAGTGACATCACAGTCCCTCCTCACATGAGTTGGGCATTCTGGGGCAGAGGATAGAGATGCCTCTGGAGTCTGGGGCCACCCTTGTGAGCCTCCATAGTGGACAGATGCCAACAGATTGATGAGCAAGGTACATCTGGGGTGAAGGAGGGGAGCAGAGGAAGCACAAGGCAGATGGGCAGCCCTGGGAGAGGCAGCCAAGTGGGGGGCTGGTTTCATTAGGATGGGCAGGGGAAGCCACTTGAAGAAGCTGAGGGGTACAGAAAAGGGGCTCAGCTCAGAACAGAGCCAGCAGAGGCTTAGTGTAGGGTAAGGCCACTGCAGCTGGGAGGAGCAGTGAGTCAGCCATGAAGCATGAAGCTGCCATGGAGTCTAAGGGTTTCGGGGAAGTGAAGAGGCATCCAGCTTCCTAAACAGAGTGGGAGGGTCCTGCCCTGCCCTGGGAGTGAGCACATCTGGCCAGTGTGGGGGCTGGCATGTATGAGCTGGGGAGGGCACCGAGGGAAAGAAGGAAGCAAGTACACATTCAAAATGGAGGTGTTGAAGGTCAGGCCAAGTGGGACAAACTCAGGAACAGCATTTGGCGTTAGGACCTGAATTGTGTAAGCTGAGGACAGAGGCCTCTGAAGTAGCCACCTCTGCTGGCATCTTGATCTCCAGAACAGGCAGTCATGGAAGGCACAGCTGGGCTTTGTCAGGGTGGCACTTGCAGGCACAGCCGGGTTTCCAAGCTGAGGTGAGAGAGTGGGCACTTGTAGGTTGGGCCCCTGGGACAGTGGCTTCAGATCAGGTGGCTTTGTGCTGCCCATACCCTCTGGCTGGCTGTCAACCACCCACACTCAGGTCCTGAGGGTGCAACTCCTTTGCACTGGTGGTGAACCCGGATGTTCTGGAAGACACAGCACCCTTCACCTCTTCAGAGGCCACTGCTCCAGCAGCCACCAGGGTGCACGTGTGCACACACACACAAATATGTCATCCATTAAAATTCCACTTTTACAGACTTGTTCTAAAATTGCCCAAAGGACATGGAAAATAGCCCTGCTTTGAAGATGTGTGCATTTTGGAATGGCCACCGTGGCTACATCTGGTCTCCTGGTCTCTGGACATAGGGGGGCTGGGTCTGTGCTTCCTTTTTTCCAGCAGAGGCAACTGGAATCGAGGTGCTTCCCATCCTGCTGGGTGGGGGCTATGTGGAAATGTCTCGGTGCCTGGGTATCTCCTTCTCTTTATTGACCAGGCAGCTGAGGTTCAGGAATGACTGGTGTCAGGCCCAGGGCAGGCCTGGGTCAGACCAGGAGGCCAGGTTCTCCCAGGAAGCTGGGGAGGGGCTGAAGTTAGTCCAGCAATAGTGGCTTAGCAAATGGGTGTTGGTGGTCATTGTGGGGAACCGACACAATGTGGCCCTGGTCTTGGTCCTCTGGAGCATTTGGTCACTTCTGCCCTCAGTGTTTGTCTAGGCCCTTGCAGAGGCCACATGGTGACAGCCTGGGCATTGCTGCCTGGCAAAGGCAACTGCTGAGCCTGGCCTCCATGGGCACAGCGACTGGGCAGGAAGACTGGGCTGGGAAGGGCTAGGCAGGCAGAGCCTGTGCAGAGCTGGGGGGATGAGAGGGGTGCTTGGGGGCCTCACCCTGCTGGCCCCGGCCAAGTGGGTAGGTAAACTGAGAGCAACGGCCCTCAGTGTTTCCATGGCCTGCGGCAGGCAGCACGAAGGGTCCAGGAGGCCCTTAGGCAGAGGTGTCAGAGCTGGAAGCTGGGAGATCTATCCCAGGCCAAGGACTCTTGTCCTTCTCCAGAAAAGGTCCTGGGGTTCCCTGGCTGGGCAGGGTGGGCCCCTCAGGACCCAGGCTGGGCTGTGTGATGGTGAGGACAGATGTTTCCAGTTTGAGTGCCTGGGCTGTCATAAATTGTTTGTTCCCACCAAACCCTGTTTCCTATTAAGCAGACTCTGGGGGATGGCGAAGCCACCGTGTGCCATGCAGCTTGTGTGTGTGTGTGTGTGTGTGTGTGTGTGTGTGTGTGAGATGAGAAGGGGATGGGAGGGGTTGCAAAGCATGGTTCCTGGCCTTGGTCCTGGGAACTGTTTCTTGGCTGCTTGCAGCCTCCGACTAGAGATTCCATGGGGAGGGGGGAGGTTCCACAGGCTGCGAATCAGGAGCACCCAAGTGGGGTCTGCCTTGAAGTCCTGCATCTGTGCTGGGCTCTGTGCTGGTCACCTGATGGCTGCTTACCTGTCCATCTCTGCTTTCCTATCCTTCTTCCAGAAAGAGCCTCACTCACATCATCTGGTCCACGCTGCTCGGTATGGCTAACCTGGCTCAGCTCCAGATCCAGATCTTGCCAATGACAGGTAGGGGACAGGTGTGTAAGCAGGCCTCAGCACAGAGATGTGAGGGGGCTCCTGGAGAGGACCCCAGGTCCTAAAGGGGCTCTCAAAGAGCTCATGCCCAGATGTAGCACCAGGAACCACAGCAGCCTTCTTCTGGCCACAAGAGGAGCTGGCTGATGGTGTTAAATTGCAGACAGGCAGAATTCCAGTGTGTGTGTGTCACTGCCCATCATGGAGGACAATGTGTGTGGATGGATGGGTCCTGCAGGTGTGACCTGAGGGGCTGGATCTGACTTCTTGCATCTTCTTCTCTTGTTCTTCTGCGCTCTGTTCCCCAGATGCCAGGCTGATACATGGGGACAGCAGTGATGGGCATCAGCAGGAAGTGGTGGCCCTCGGGTTCTCTAGGGCCACTGTGTGCAGCAAGTGGCTCTAGCTGCGCTAGTGGAGACTGAGTGCCAAGTGAGACCAGGGGGTCCCTGGTCCTGGGGAGCCAGTGAGTATCTCCTCCTGGCTGTGTCATCCAGGCTGAGGTCCCTGCCCACCCCAGATTGGGTAGTTACCCAGAAATAAGGTCTTTCTGCTATGACCAGCTCAGGCACATTATGTATTTGCTACAAATATCACCACCTAAAATGCTCCTCTGGCTTAGAGGAGGAGCTGTATGGTAGATGGGAGACTCCACTCACTTTGGGCAAAAAGCTGGTATCCTTGTTATGCAGGAAGAAGTGCTACTCCACAGTCCTGTGCTTAGGAAGGAAGTAGGTGGCCAGACCTGGGATGCAGGGGCCAGATAAGGACTGGGCTTGTTTCCTCGTGGATGGGTGTATGGCTGTCTTTGTGGGGACAAGACTATACCTGTGCATGGGACAGGCAAGGGAACTGCAGGGAAGGGGGCCTACAGGGAAGGGGGTGCTGCAGTTTCCCCAGCCTCCCCAGGACCCTGGATATAGTCTTAGTAGAATCACCGGCTTCCTGAGCCTGAAGGACAGCGGCTGTGGATCCATGGGGCAGCCAATGTGGCTGTAATGAGGAACAAATTCCCAGGCAGGAAGGAGACCTGTGTTTGCTACTGATTAGTCCCAAGTCCTGGCTAAGCTGAACCTCTGTGTGGCAAGACCCCAAGCTGGAATTTTGTAGGCAGTGAAATCATCCTCAAAAATGAAGGCAAAATAACGATGTTTTCAGAGAAAATTAGGTTATATCACCAGCAACTGTTCCTGAGGCCCTGAAATCTAGAAATCTTTCTGTCACCATTGTTCCACCACTGAAACTCCCATTAAGCACTGTGTGAAGAACTGTGAGGAGTTTGGGACTCTTTCCCTCAACCTGTACTTTTGGAGTCAAAAAGTTTGGAGCTTACTACTCTCTCTACACACTCTCATCTGAGGTATCCATGGTGGAGGTAGGACAGGTGTGCCACCATTTATTTATTCATCCTTCAGCTAACCATTTTGAGGCACGATGAACATGTCTTCCATCAACAGCCCCAACCCTGTCTCAGTGCGCATGCGCGCATGTCTCTGCGAACGGCTGGGTTTCGGCCTGAGCGTCTCCAAACTGACAGCAAACTGCCCAGCAGTTTCCAAAGGCGCACCCCTACTGCACTCTGAGAGTCCTTTGGAAAAAAGGAAATTTTTCAAAAAATCTTAAAACAGCTTTACTGAAGAATACACAGATAAAAGCTTACATATATGAAGCATATGATCTGATTAGTTTTGACACATGTATGTTACCATCACTAGAATCCAGGTAATTCCATTTAGATTTAACACGCTTGAGTATATAGAACTGCAGCTGTTTGAAAGTCTCCTCCAAATTCATACTGACGTCTAAATGCCACTGTGGTCATATTAAGCCAGAGTGCGCTTGGTTTTCTCACTCTCCAACTCCATGAAATGCCTCTTGTCATATTATAATGTAGCAAGAAGGTCCTCACTCTTCATGAGAATTAATTGATCAATTAACTAAGTAGCACTGAGGACTGAGCCCCCAGGGCCTTTGCACTGAGGTATAGCCCCAGCCCTTTTTATTTTTTCAGATAGTCTAAGTTGCTGAATTGTTTATGCTAGGCTTGAACTTGGGACCCTCCTCCATCTAAGAATGCTAGCATTACAGGCATGTGCCATTGCACACAGATAAATTTAGTTTCTTTATCAGTTACTCAATCTGTGAAATTCTGATATAGCAGCAGAAAATGGACTAATATTCTCCCTTTCCCTCCTTGAGTGAGGGCCTCATGTGTAGTCCAGGCTGGCCTAGAACTTGGAGCAGTCAGCCGCTGGGGGGCTGGGATCACAGGCGTGTGCTGCTCTGCCTGGCTATCTTCTCATTTTTGACATCCACAGAATGCTGAGGTGATCCACTCCACTCATATTTCCTTCTTAAATTGGCTGTTTCTTCCATCCTTCCCTCCTACCTTCTTTCCTCTTTGAGCAATCTTATTATGAGAGAAACCATCCTCTCTTGTGTTTTGTTTGTTTTTTCAGTACTGAGGGTTCAACCCAGAATGCTCTCCCTCTGAGCCACATTCCAGATTGTCATGGTTTGTGGCTTTTGCAAGGGGAACAATATAATATAGCACATATCTTATAATATTAGTTTATAAGGACTCACCCAAGAATCATATACAAGCTCAGGAAAGCTATCCATGCACTAAATACTAAAAACTCCAGCTGAGAGCCTGGCTCCTAATATCCTGCATGAATCCAGTTAAAAACCTAAAACTCATAACAAAGCCTCCCACAAGTCCAACTGGAGGCCTAGAGCCCACAGCCAAGTCTCACGCAGGCCGGCTTCATGGGTCTGTGCTGGAAAGGCCCTAAAGTCAGTGGTGGAAGCAGGGAAGTCTGTGCCAGTGGGATGATGGATCTGTGCTAGCAGGCTGAGGGATCTGAGCTGGAGCTAGAAAGCAATGCTCAAGGTAAGCACCAGAGCTCACCCAAAGTACTATGGTCATCTTCAGCAACAGTGAGGTCCTGAGCTCCATTGATGAGGAAAGCTGAGTTTCCATCAGGAGCATGGGACAAACTTCCCCACGAGGCTGTGCGGTGCACCATCTTCCCCTTCGGAGCCAAGAAGCGATGCTCATGATGAGGACCAAAGCTCCTCTAGGGTCCATTGAGAAAGCCAGCATGATGAGGTCCTCCAGCAGAACAGCTCAAGAAAGCTAGCAGCTTGCAACAGCTCCAACAGCTTCTCCAAACAGCATCCCTAGCAGCGTGCCTACAGCTTCTCCTGTTCTGCCTTTGTGCTGCTGGCAACAGCTCTCCGGTGGGTCTTGCATGCCCAGCACCATGTTAGTTTAATTCAGTTGTGTGTAAGAAGTTGACCGTCAGTTAGAAATCCACTACATAGATCTTTCTATTTTTTGAGACAGAATTTGGTAAACTGTCAGGTTGGACTTGAACTTATGTGATCCTCCTGCCTCAGCCTCATGAGTAGTTGAGATTACAGATGTAAACTACCAAGACCAACTCCCTTAGGTCTTCTATAGCATCAATATTTGACTTTCTTTTTTAGGTCTTGTATTTTTAGCTCATTCTTTTTGTTGATTATGCAGACTGATGGGTTTTATTCAGGAAGAGTCGCCTGTGCACGTTATACTTGGGTCTTCTTCCCTGCCATCACACTTGCTCTCCCTACACCACTGTCCCTGGCTTTCTTGGCTCTCCATGTTGTATGCTTGTGTTCTGGATTGGTAGTTTTGGCTTTTGTTTTTAGCTTTCATTTGCTTTTTTTTTTTAGAACTTTCGTTTATTTATTTATTTGTATGGCCGGCTCAGCCTGCCCTGAGGGCAGGGCTGGCGCAGCATGTGGTACCAGGGATCAAACTGCAGTCCTTGAAGCTGCCTAAGCTATCCTAAGCAGGCGCTTTAGACCACTGAGCCATCCTGCCAGGTCCCAGCTTTCATTTGCTTTTTAAAAATTTTCAGATGATTGCTTCGAAAGCCGATGTTTAACCTTTCCTATTTTTCTGACATAGGCATTTAACACTTTACATTTCTATGCATATTTTTAGTTATATCTCTCAAACTGCTTTCTTCACAAGTTTTGATATGTACTATTTTTGTTATCATTCAGTTCAGGATATTTAAAATTTCCTTTGTGATTATTTTCTCTGCCAGATGGGGTTAGAAATTTTTAAATTTCTAAACATACAAAGATTGTAAAAAATTTAATACCTGATTTCATTGTTTTATCATCAGAGAGTATATGTTCTTTTAATTCTTTTAGACTTTGTTGGGACTTTTATAGTTCAGCATTTTGGGCTAAATGCCATTTGTGTTAGAAAAGTATATAGCTAAGGTATTGCTATGAGCAGTTGGGGGGTGCATATCCATGGATCCCAGGTACTTGGCAGGCTGAGGTAGGAGGATTTCAGGTTCAAACTCAGCCTGGACAACTTTATCGCCATACCATCTCAAAATAAAATAAAAAGGGTAAGGATGTGGCTTAGTGCTTCCTGGGTTCAGTTCCCCAGTACTGTTTATAAGAAAAGTATGCTACTGAATGACGTGTTCTACATACCGACGCCCATTTGGCTAAGAATGCATAGGTGTGGATTGTTTTTATATTTGTTCTTCTTGGGGTTTATGGGAGTCCTTACAACTTAGGCTTTATATCTTTGAATTTTGGGGAGCTCTGGGCTACTTACGTTGAGGTGCTGGGGGCTGAACCCACAGCACCCACACTGAGTTATGTTCCCAGTCCTATTTCTTACCTTTGATTTTGAAGCAGGGCTTTGCTAAATTGCTCAGGCTGGACTTAAATTTGGGATCTTTCTTTCTGTTTCCCAGAGTGCTGGGATTATAGGCAGCTGTCACTAAGCCTGGGTCTCCTGGCTTTTTATTTAAATGTCCCATTCTTCTATCTTTGGACATTCCATCTGCACTTGGGGCAGACGTTCTCCGTGTCCCTGAATGTCTCTCGCTCTCTAGGCGCTCCTTCTGTCCTCTTCACTCTGCTCCACTTGTCCCCTTGATTTCTCACCCATCTCTTCTCAGTTTCATCTGATCTGCTCTTAAACCTATCCAATGAATTCTTCTTAAATTCTTATTATAGTGTCTTACAGTTCTAGAATTTCCAATGTGGTCTTTAAAAAAGTTTCCAATTCTCTGCTGAAATTCTTGGCAACCCATGTAGCTTTGGAACACAGTCAGCATAGCTGATTTAAATTCTGTGACTGACATATCTAGGGCCCTTCTAAGTATTTGTGTTGCCTGTGTTTTCCTTTGCTCCTTGGTGGTTTTAATTAGAATGAGTCAGATTGTCTGGTCCTCCTCTGTACCTGGATGTTTGTGATTGTAGTGCTACAGAAACAAATCACAGCCTCAGGCTGTTCTCCTCCTGCAGAGAGCACCAAGCTTGCGCTCTGGCCCAGAGCCTGCTGCCCGGTGATTGGGTTTCACCTGTCCATGGGTAGACCCTGGGGTGGAGGTGAAGGTGAGCAGAGGGATGCTCATGTTGCTGTCTGGGCTGCCGTTGGAGGAATAAACACACCTCCAGCTAAGGACAACTGGAAAACATGGCCATGACACTTTGCAAATTTGTTTGAAGGCATCCCTGAGCCAACAGGATGTTAAAATGTCACCCCCAGCCATATGAGGTTGTACCATGGTTTTAAGGTTTATCTTCTCCAAAATTCACATTCATGTTTAAGTGCCAGTGCAGCAGTGCCTGCATGGGTGGGGTTAATGCTTCTAGCCATTACCAGCCCAATTAAATACACCATGGCCCAAAATGTCATATTCCTGTTAATGTTTTATAAGATAATATATATATATATATATACATATATATATATATATATATATATGTATATATATATATATATATATATATATATATATTTTTTTTTTTTTTTTTTTTTTTTTTTTTTTTTTTTTTTTTTTTTTTTCCAGGACTGGGGTTTCGAACTCACGATCTTGTACTTGCCAGGCAGGCACTTGTGCCATGGAGTTATCTCCCCAGTCCCCTTATGATACTATAACAATTCTTTTTTTTCTTTATGTGGAACTGGGGATTGAACTCAGGCCTTTGCACTTGCCAGGTAAGTGCTTATTCTACTGAGCTATCTCCTCAGCTCCAAAACAGTAAATAATAATTTATTCAATATAAGAACTGACTGGTTGAAATATGACCTGCCTGAGCAACACTTGTGATCGTTAGAATGCTAACAAATGCACTGCCTGAGTGATGGGCAGGGTAAACTGTTCAGTGGATAAAAAGGACTTTTGCCATGGCTTTCTCATGCCCCATCTGCCCTTCTGCATGATGCAGTAGCAAGGAAATTCTTCCAGAGGTTGGTACCTTGCTCCTGGGCTTTCCTGTCCCCATAACCATGGAAAGTGCTACAGAGCAGTCTGACAGGCTGTGTGCGCTCTGGGGCTTGCAGAATCCCACAGCCGAAGCAGCTGGCCTATTGAGAGCCTGTGAAGTCAGATCAGGCCACAGTCCTACAGGACTGGGAGTTGCTGGGGAATCTTCCTTCCTTGCTCTGAAAGGGACCTGGATAGCTCTAACCAAATGAGATTAAGTATTGTACTTTAGTAGAGTTCTTTTTAAAAGTGAGTTATTTGCTGGGGCCTGTGTGCTATTTAGCTTTTCAGGTTGATAGCAAAGCTGGTTTTCATCAGAGAACAGAACCTTGCCCCCTTGGGTCCAGGACGTGGTGTGGGAACTGGAGTAGCCCTGACTTTGGAGTCCCAAGGTCCAAGGATCAGTGTCAGTATCAAGGTGCAACTACACAGATGGCTGGTAGCATGCCTATGGGACCAGGACGAGACCCTCAGGGCTGACTTTGCAAACACCAGCCTATGAGGTATCTGTCAATGCCACAACTGTAATTTATGGTTCTGCAGTGCAGCATACAGTGACCCAGTTATGCAGAGAACTTGAAGGTCTAATGTAAAACTCTGGCTTCTGGAAGTCTACAGGATGCTGTTGGTTAAAAACGACATATGGAGATAATAGGGCCTACTTTCCAACCTCTGAACATTTCTCTTGGATGTTCCTCAACCAGCTCTTGAGAGTCTGTCCAGTGCTGCTTTTGCTTTCTTTTTTCACTTCTCCAGCTCTGGTGATGTCCTCCTCCAGGGAACTGTGTGCAAAGTGTTTTTTATGCTTCACCTCCAGAAACTTTCTTTTCTTTCCTTTTATTTGTCCACAAGCTGTTTTGCCTACACAGATGTAGTCCTGTGTGAGGCTGTCCATATCCCTTTTGACAGTAGCCTTGATGCGTGGCTGTGGGAACCAGAGTTAGAACCCTGAAGCAGAAATTCTTGAACTTGAACTCGACTGGAAAAGTGCTATTGGAAGGGACACATTCTTTGAAAAATACTGTGACAGAACCCTTTCGTACACTACCATACAATGGCACAATGCAATAATGGCTTTGTATCTTGAATAAAATCAGATTTAATCCCCCACCCCCCAATATAGAATGATCTGCTGTTGCTACATTTTACATGTTTCTATGGGGCCAGGGCTGGTGGCACATGCCTATAATCCCAGCACTCAGGAGGCTGGGGCAGGATTGCTGTGAGTGCAGGGCCAGCTGAGACTACATATGGAGACCCTGTCTCAAAAAGACAAAAGAAAAAAATTTTTAAAAAATTATGTACTTTTGCTTTGTGTAAAACAAAAAGATTTCTAAGTGAATTAATATTCAAAACTGGTGCAAGCACCATTCAAGCTTCTCACCTCAACTGCCATGTGGCACATCTTTCATAAAGGCAAGGAGGAAGCTCTGATGGCTCTGCAGAGTCAAGGCAAGGTGCAGGCAGGCTTCTGTCTAGAGGACCCACAAGGCAGGAGCTTCTTCAGGTGCCCTGGGAGGCTCTGTCCCAGCATAGCACTTAGGCTGGTAAGCACTTGTCTATGGAAGATTGTAGGCCTGGGGCCTGAGGAAGAGCTCAGCCTCAGATATGGCTTCCTTGGGTATCTGCTTCATCAAGATGAATGGGCTTTGGGGAGCTATTTTTCCTTTCATAACAAGAAATGACTGACTGTCTCATGGCACTGCACAGATTTGAGCACAGTCCATAGTTCTAAACAGAGACTTGTCTGTGTCTGTTTCACATGACTTTTTTTTCTCTGAACTGGGGATTGAACTCAGGACCCTGTGCTTGCCAGGTAAGTGCTTATTCTACTGAGCTATCTCCCTAGCCTTTACATGACTCTTTTTTTTTTTTTTTGTCTTTTTGAGACAGGGTCTCGCTATGCAGTTGAGGCTGGTCCTGCGCTCACTTTTGTAGCCCAGGCTGGTCTCGAACTCGCACCAATCCTCCTGCCTCAGCCTCCCAAGTGCTGGGATTACAGGCGTGAGCCACCACGCCCGGCTTACATGACTCTTAAGAGGTTCTTTTTTTAAAAAATTATTTTTATTTTTTGTTTTTGTATGTATGTATGTATGTATTTATTTATTTATGTCTTTTTGAGACAGGGTCTCGCTATGCAGTTCAGGCTGGCCTTGAACTCACTTTTGTAGCCCGGGCTGGTCTCGAACACTCACTGATCCTCCTGCCTCAGCCTCCCGAGTGCTGGGATTACAGGCGTGTGCCACCACGCCCAGCTAAAAATTATCTTTAAAGAGAAAGAAGCAAATTAGAATATTCTAGAAACAAATGAAAGGAAATATGCATAATTGTTATTGGAATGATAATCACACAACCCCACCTTAAGAGTACATCACCTGAAGCTGGATGGAGGTCTTGCTGAGCTGTCATGCTAGTGAGGAATGTCCTGGACTTGCCCTTCTCAGTGAGCCACAGGGTGAGGATAGGCTACCATAGGGGCCCAGGAAGGGGCTGATAGGACAAGTACTGAGGCTGCATCAGGTTGGTCACACTAGCTTCCTGGACCTCCTTCCCTTATGCACCAGCCTCAAGGCTTTCCATTTTACACAACGGCACCATCTGCCCACCCACCCCAGCAGAACCACCTGGAAGGGTCCTTTGCTGGCTTCATGCATGTGGAAATCACAAAAGTGCTCCCTGAAGTTCTGGCTGGGTGTAGCTTTAAAGCACATGGAGAGGATGTGAGGGACCAAAATGACTTGGCCCCTGGCCCTAGGGCAGGTGGAGAGGCTAGTCCTGATGGAGTGACAGAGTGACCTCAGAGCTCAGCTGCATGTGATGATGTGCTGTCTAAGCAGAAAACTGGAAGATACCTCTCTTGGAGAGTAGAAATAGGCTCCTCTTCCAGATTGGGAGGGACTGGTTGAGATGTTGTGTGCGACTCGGCAGGCCCTGTTCCTCTGCTTGGCACATCTCTCTTTCTTCCAGCTCAGGTACCAAACACAGGGGTCTCACAAACCCACCCAAAATGTGTCTTTAAAATCAGAAACAGACAAGATGGCAGAGTGGTAAGCAGCAATAAATTGGCCTCTCCTAGACTTGGAATCCAGACACTGGAAGGAAACAACTTGGGGAAGAGAATGAGGGAGGTGGATTCCTGGGACCCAGGAGGGACCTGAAGGGAAAACAGGAGTCCACAGAGAAAGTGAACAGACCTTGTTATGGCTCACATTGACATGCGCTCCCTAAAAGCTTACACAGTCATAGTTGGGACTTTTCAAAGGTTGTTGGACCTGGAGTGTGTGATACTGGGATTATTATTTCACCAGCTTAGTTCATTAAGGTGCGTGATTACTAAATTAGTTCATGGATTGGTTTGTATAGTTCTGTGTGCATAGTGGGAGGGCCCACCTGGCTATTAATGACACCAGCTCTGAGGACAGACTATAAGGGACAGAAAAGGATGGCTGTTGTCATCACTTGCTGCTTCCTTACTTTGTTGCTTGCTGCCTTCTGCCCTCTGCCTGCCACGAGTTGTTTCTCCTGTGGCATGCCACCCTGTCTTGGAATTCGCCAACTATGAATTGAAACCTCTTCAAACTGTGAGCTACAATAGACTTTTCCTTCTTTAACTTTGGATGTTGAGTATTTTGCCTCAATAAGAAAAGTAACTAAGACATACTACAGTGCAGAAAAAGGAAGGGGCAATCTCTCTGGTTTCTGGTATGAGGGAGGAACGAATCTGTAGCAACAAAGTGCAAAGGTAGGTGACTCTGGAGGCCTCCAGCAAGAGGTGCACCAGTATGAGTCCAAGCCACTGCAGTCTCCTGGAGACAGTGCTTGGTCAGATGCCATTTTAGGGAGGGGCCAACTGAACCTGGGACCTGGAGCCACTGTGGGTTGGCTTCATCACAGGGTTCCCAGCGTTAAAAATCCAGGGACTGGGTGAGGAGCTATCACAGGAGACATTGAGGGTCAGGAGCAGTGGTCAAGCTCCAGAGAGTCATAAATTAAGTACTCAGGCACCAACCCCACAACCAGAGACTGAGATCAGCCTGAACTTCTGTGGAATTGAAAGTACCAGAAGCAGCATCATGCCTTCACCGTACTGCAGGCTTGGTAGTATTATGCAGCATAGGCTCTGACAGCCTTCTTAGTCCATCAGTGAGGACAGAGCTATGCCTCGAACTGGACAGCACCACAAAATTATAGGCCCTTGAAAGTAGCCCCAGCCTTGAAATCACAGATAAATTTTTCTTTTTTTCCCCTTTCATTACTGGGCTACTTCTTGTTGTTCATCTGGCTTTCTTTGTTTTTTCCCTTCTGTTTTCTTCATCAGTTTCCTAAGGCTTGGATAATCTTTCTTTGTTCTCTAGTTTTATTTTATTTTCCCCTCCTATCCCTTTAATATTTTTCCCCCTAGTGTAAAATTGCTCTGTTGAATGAATATTTATTGTGCATAAATTTGATTTGTCTTAGGTTTTGTTATATGAATACAGTGATTTCTGCAAACAGTTGGGTAAGAATTAAATCAGATTCTATGGTTAGGTTCAATGTTGACCATATGGAGGAAACTGAATTTGGTTCTTGGCTAGTTTGGTTTGCAATTATAATTGTGGAGAGAATTGAGTTCTTAAGCCAAAATATCACTGCAAAAATCTTGTATCTATGGTTAAAAGTGGCAAGTTAATAGTTATCAGTTTGTCATTTTCTGGTATGTGCTTGAGGATATTGTTATTACTGCTTATACTACTTTAGCCAAGGTGATGTACTTGTGCTTAGATTGTGTGGGGATCATAAACAATACTATAGCCCAGTACCAAAGAACTAGGTGGTAGGCCAAACAGGCAGCAACTTTTCATCCATAATAAATGGAAGGGACAGGAGCCTGGCATAGACTCAAAACCCAAAAGCCAGCTACACCTAGAAGACATTTCTGAAAAGTAGTCATTTCCTAACAGGTTTCAATACCAGTAATGAGGTAACCTAACATTAAGTGATTTACAAGCCTCAATACAGAAAATGAAGAAATGTGAAAGTAAGCTGCAACCCATAACTCCCAACTCAACCTAGGCAAATCAAAGAATCCTTAAGGTGGAAGAAATTAAAAGTCACCCAGTTAAATTTTATAAATGGTAGCAGTGGAAGTAACAAAATAGATCAATAAGTCTCCTGACAAAAACAAAATGAAGATAATTAAAGAAATGATGACCACAAAGAAATAAATGATTAGCAAATCAAGTAGATACAGATGAAAAAAAGCCAGAGGAGTTTAGGAAAGACATGGAAAGCATGAATGCCCAACATAGATTCCATAAAATGACTCAAATAGAAATCCAGATTAAAAATTCTACGGAAAGTATATGCAGCAGAGTCAATTATCAGATCTCCAAGAGATCATTGTGGTTGATGCTCATTAAATAAGAGATTTCCTAAAAATAGGCAGAGGTCACAAAAAATTCAATCCAATAGTTACTAGATAATTCAAAGATGACTAATATTAGAAGCACTGAAGAATAAGAAGATAGAACAAAGGGCATTAAAAAAAAAAAAAACCTGTTCAGAGAATAGCAGAAAACTTTCCAGGTATGCAAAAAGAATTTGATATACAGATAAATGAAGCCTATAAAATTCTAAATAATTATGATCTGTTAAAGGCACACTGAAGCATAGCTAAGATTACAAAAATTCAACACAAGAACAGAATATTCAAAACTGTTAGAGAAAAAGAACAAATCATCTAAGAAAGAAAAACCTACCAGAATCACAACAGACTTCTTCTTTTTTTTTTTTTTTTTTTTTTTTTTTTTTTTTTTTTTGTCTTTTTGAGACAGGGTCTCGCTATGCAGTTGAGGCTGGTCCTGAGCTCACTCTTGTAGCTCAGTCTGGTCTCGAACTCGCACCAATCCTCCTGCCTCAGCCTCCCAAATGCTGGGATTACAGGCGTGAGCCACCACGCCCGGCTACAACAGACTTCTTAACTCAAACTCTTATGTGAGGGAGAGCCTGAAATATTTCATACCCTAAAGGAAAACAACCTCCAACCCAGAATGATGTACCCTAGAAAAATATCTTTCAAAATTGGTGAGGAAATAAGATACTTCCATGACAAAGAACACCTGAATTTGTGACCACAAACCAGCTTTCAAAAGTTCTGGAGGACATTCTAGAAAAAGACAATGAAGACCACAATTTTAAAAATCCCAGTATAATGAACTTATCAGTCAACACAAGCAATTACACAGAAGAGAAAGAAAGGAAATCAACAGCAGGAAAATAACATGATAAATCAATACATATCAGTTATAACTATCAATGTGAATGGTCTCAATCTACAAATCAAAAGAAACATTGGCAGAATGGATGAAGAAACGAGAACCAAAAAACAAGATTCAACAATATGTTCATAGAGGAAACACATTTAGCTCAAAAAGAAATGTACAGACTGAAAGTCAAAGGCTGGAAAACAATACTCTGATAGGAACCTGGGAAAAAGGAGGGGTAACTATTCTACTTGTAGATAACATGGATTTCAGGCCAAAACTGAGCAGAAGACAAAAAGAAGGCCACTACATACTTGTTAAAGCTCCTTCCAAGAGGAAGAGATAGTAATAATAAATATACATGCATCAAATACTGGCATACCTAACTATTTAAAACAAATACTGATAGGAAAAACCAGATAAGCATTAATAAGACTAATGGGGACCTCAATATCCCATTATCATAAATAGACAGGTCAGGGTTGGGGATATACTTCAGCTGTTTAGGTACCTTCCTGGCCAAGTAAAAGGTCCTGGGTTTGATCTCTGGTACCACACACACACACACACACACACACACACACACACACACACACAAACACACAGATAAGCCTAAACAAATAGACAGATCAGCTAGATAAAAAAAAAAATTAACAAAGAAATATCAGAGTGGAACCAAATCTTTGAATAAATGGAACTAGCAGATGTCTACAGAGAATTCCACCCAACACCAGGTTATACATTCTTCTAAGGAGCACACGGGACTTTCTCCAAAACAGACCACATACTAGCTCACAGAACATGCTTAAGTACATGCAAAAAAAGTAAAATTTATGAAACTGGGCATAGTGGCACATGCCTGTAATCACAGTGCTGGGGAGGCTGAGACAGAAGGATCACTATCAGTCTGACCTGCATAGTGAAATCCTGTGGCAAATAAATAAATGATCTAAAAAAACTGTTAAAAAGAAGTTGATATTGTTCCATGCATATTAGCAGATCACAGGGCAGGCAATGAAACTGGAAATCAGTGGCAAAAGAAGGCACAAAAACTACGTAAACACATGGAAATTAAATAAAACATTTTGAACAACCAATGGGTCACAAATGAAATTAAAGATATTTGACAGTTTCTACAGTTAAATGATAATGTCATTATGATATGCGGGAATTTGTGGGACACAATGAAGGCAGGCCTACGAGGGAAATATTTAGTGGTGAATTCTTACATCAGAAAAATAGAGCGAGCTCAAATAAATAACCTAATGTCAAATCTCAAGCTTCTAGAGAAAGAAAATAAAGCTAAAGCTAAAGTGCATATGAGGGAGGAAATTATAAAGTTCAGAGCATAAATAAATGCAATTGAGACTCAGAAAACAATACAAAAATCAATGAATTGGAGGGCTGTTAGAGAAAAGAAGATAACCACCAACCCAGAATGATTTAATCTTTAAAGGTTAAATAAAATTGAAAAACTCTTAGCCAACTTTTATCACAAAAAAAGTAAAGACTCAAATCTATTTGTAGTTAGGAATGAAAAAGATGAAATCATAATTGACCATTTAGAATTTCAGAAAATCATCAGTACCTATTTTGAGAACATGTATTCCAATAAGAAGGAAAACTCAGAAGAAATGGAAAGATTCCTTAATACATATGAATTACTAAAGCTTATTTTTTAAAAAAATTTTATTTATTTATTTATTTATTTATTTATTTCTTGTTTCAGAATCTTTATTTGTTTATTCACTCATTTTTATGGCTGGCTCAGCCCGCCCCGAGGGCAGGGCTGGCGCAGCATGTGGTGCCGGGGATCGAACCGCGGTCCCTGAAGCTGCCCAAGCTTTTCCAAGCAGGCGCTTTAGACCACTGAGCCATCCCGTCGGGCCCACTAAAGCTTAATTAAGAAGACACAAAAATATTAAACCCATTATTGGTCACTGAAATTGAAGAAATAATAGTAATAATAATTATAATAAGCCTACCTAAAAAAGCCCCCCACTCCCCACAAGAGCCCAAGCCCTACAGATAGCTCAGTGGACGAAAATGCCTGCTTATGCAGAGCGAAGCAGGCAGACAGTGATTGAGACTGGGCTTTGTGGAGCTCGCCTATAATCCCAACCCTTGGGAAGCTGAAAACAGGAGAATCACTACGAGTCTGATCTATGTAGTGAGACACTGTGGACCCTGTACTGTATTTTTTAGATACATGAAAAAGAAATAAATTTAAAAGGGTTGTTTTGGGAGAGGGAGCTGGCTCAGGTTGCCCAAATGGTGGGGGTAGGGATTGAATCGCCATCCCCTGTTCCTGACTGGGTTTCCCTGTGCAGGCACTTTAACCATTGAGCTAATCTGAAAGCCCCCAGAAAGAAATTTAGAGAAGATCTAATGAATGCCACTAATTCTCAAACTCTTTAATGAAACTGAAAGAGAAACAATTCTTCTAAAGCTGATTTCTAGAAGCAAGCACTATCCTAATACCAAGACCAGAGAAGGATCCAACCAGGGAGAGTATAGGTCAATCTCCTTAATGAACGTGGATACAAAAATCCTCAATAAGATAGATGACTCTCATTAAGAAATCAACCAGTAACAAATGCTGGCTGGGCTGTGAGGAGAAACAAACACTTCTCCATGGTTGGGGGGAGTATAAACTGGTACAACTGCTATGTTGGGAGATTTCTTTTTTTTTTTAAAGATTTATTTGTTTATTTATTTATTGTTTCAGAACCTTTATTTGTTTATTCACTTGTTTCCAGGGCCGGCTCAGCCCTCCCCAAGGGCAGGGCTGGCGCAGCATGTGGTGCCAGGGATCGAACCGCGGTCCCTGAAGCCGCCCAAGCTTTCCCAAGCAGGGGCTTTAGACCACTGAGCCATCCCGCCAGGCCCCGAGATTTCTAAAAGAAAAAAAAAACAACAAAAAACCAAAAAAACTAATACTAGAGGTTCTATTTGATCCAATTGTTCCCTTCCCAGGCATCTTTCTGAAAGGACATAATTACTATTGAGAGCTTTTGGCTCAATCTGTGCTTGAAAAAAGCCTGAAGAGCAAGGAAGGTGATTTGAAGCATTTGGCCAGGAGGATGGCTCTAGTGATGCTGTGGATTGCAAAGATGAAACAGAGAACATTGTTGTTGAAGTAGTGGACAATAAAAAAATGACCTAAGGCCTTTTACCAGAAGGCAAGAGTGTATTTGTAATGCAGGAGATCCCTTGGTGTTGCTATGCCCTGTTGTTAAAAGTTAATGGGAAGACTATGGTATTTGGCCCATTCTCTTATTTTCAAGTACTACTCTTGAGAGAGAGAATGACAGTAACTGAGTTTACACCAGGAGCAGTACACCTCAAAAAGACAAGAGTGACATGCATTCCAAGCATAATTTTAGTGTTACATTGTGCTATAATCAATATGGTGAACCTTTTGAAGGTTCTTGAGACCTATATGATTCATCCTGTGTACGTAAGTGCATGGTTTTGCTACTCATATGTTTTCTCCTTTATCTGCTTCCAGTCACTTCGTTGTTTAATCCATAACACATTTAGCTGTGGTATGCCCTCAAGTTCTTATTTTCTTCTTTAAAGTTCTTATATTAGGGAGACTATACAATATTTACACATATAGGTCTGGTTTATTTCACTAATGAGTATATGTTCAATATACATCCATTTATATATGAAGTCTTCAAACTTATCATTCTTTATGGATGAGTAGTATTCCATTGTATAAAAATACCACATTTTTTTTAACCATTCTTCAAATGATGGG
>PVJA010029289.1:0-26796 GCA_004027025.1 Myocastor coypus | reverse complement strand
TTTGAAGTTTAGACTGTCTGCAAAGAGGATTGCTACCCCTGCTTTTTTTTGAGGTGCAGGAGCATGTAGTATTGTTTTCCAACCTTTAACTTTAAGCCTATGAGTTTCTTTATGGGTTAAATGTGTTTCTTGTATGCAGCATATTGTTGGGCTCTGTTTCCTTATCCACTCTGCAAGTCTACTTCTTTTAATTGGAGAATTGAGTCCATTTACATTGATGGTTATAATTGAAATGTATTGACTTATGACTGACATGACTATTATTTGCTAGTGTTTACCAATTTTTCCTCCTATTTTTAGTTGGTTACTCTATTTGGTGGTATCTTTCTGTTCTCATTTGTTGGATTCGGGTCATTTTGGTCCCTTTCTAAAATATTTGTTAGAATATTACGTAGCACTGGTTTTGATGTCATGAAATTCTTTGGTTGTTCTTTGTCATGGAAATATTTCACTTCTCCCTCATACTTGAAGGAGAGTTTTGCCAGGTACAATAGTCTGGGCTGAAAATTGTTTTCATGGAGGACTTGAAACACTCTGCTCCATGCTCTTCTTGACTTCATGGTTTGTGAAGAGAAATCCGCTGTTATTCTGATGGGTTTTCCTTTAAATGTGATCTGTTTCTTTTCTCTAGCAGCTTTTAGTATATTATTCTTCAGCTGAATTTCTGGTATCTTGACTATCATATGTCTTGATGTGTTTTTAGTTGGGTTGATGTTATGTGGGGTTCTGTAGGCTTCAGTTACCTGAATGTCTGATTGTTTTCTCAAATTTGGGAAATTTTCTGCTATTACTTCTGCCCATATTCTTTTTATATCATTTGTATTGACTCCTTCTTTCTCATTGATTCCCATTAATCTCACGTTGTTCATTTTCGAATCGTCTTGCAGATGATGAATTATTTTTTCCTGCATTCTGGTTGTTTTTAAAAGATACTTTCTTACTCTTTCACTGGCTGCAACTGTGTCTTCAAGGTTCGAAACTCTATCTTCATTTTCGTTCATTCGGCTCTGCCAACTTGTGATCGAGATTTTATTTTCTTGTATATCTCTTTGAAACTGTTTCATGTGATCTATGTCTTTCCTATATTGCTCCGTCAGGGAGTCCATCATTTTTCTGTTCTCCTCTAATTTTTTATCGATGTCTTCTTTAATAGTATTGAAGTCTGTCATTATGGTTATCCTTTCTCTCTCTAATACACAGATTATTTCTGTTCTGTTCTCCTTTCTACTTTTGTGTAGTTGTTCCCCTACTTGGGATGCTATTGATTTAGGCATGCCTTTGTCAACTTTAGATATTATTTCTGCTCTGATGTCCTCTATACAGTTCTCCAGCCGTTTTTCCACTTCATGTATTTCTTTTTTTACTTCAGATGTTATCTCTGATCTCAGTTGCTCTATAAGTTTCTGCACTTGTGTGTCTGCCTCAGATGCTACCAATTCAGAGGTTTCATCTGTATGATTCCCATTTTCTTCCATGATAGTGTCTTCTGTATTTGGTTTGGGTGGGCACGGGTTCTGAGATTGCCTCCTACTCCTTGTTGTTATCATTTTGTATGGAAGCGACCTCTGCACTTTGGTGGCGTTATGCTGTGTCTATGGGCATTTGGTCTGGAAACTCCAAGCTGGTTCATCTACAGAGGTTCCTGACTCCATGTTGGAGCAGTGGCTGCTAACTTTTGTGGATCCCGGTGGATGTGGTCTGTAGGTGGAGGTGGAGCTTTGGGATTGAGTAGTGCTGGTAGGCTCCTGGACCAGATCGATTGCCAAACGAGATGTTTGATGGGTTCGATGCTGGAGCTTGGGCTGGAGGGGTTCAAAAAAAAGGAGGGGTGGGGAGAGGAAGGCAGGTCAAGGATCCTGACCCAGCTTGCGCGCGGCCTCTGCTACCGGCTGGGATTCAGGTCAGGGCTGGAACAGGAAGTTAGTCGCAGGAACGCAGAGGTGGGGCAGAGGGGTGCAGGCAGCTTACCCGCTGCGGACGCGCGGGCTGTGCTACCGGCTGCGATTCGGGTCGGGGCTGGAACAGGGTCCATGGTTTTTCAATACAAAATAACTCAGAACACTTTTTTTTAGAACAGCATATAAAATTTTTTATTGTTGCCTGCAAAGATAACACTCTACAGTTCAATAAGACAAAAACATAGATCAAAAATGAGCAAAATATTTCAGCAGACCACTTCACAAAAAAAAAAAAAGCATACAAATGGTCAAGAGGCATGTGGGAAAGTGCCTACCATCAGTAGTTACCAGGCGAATGCAATCTAAACTCATTCTGGAAGACAGCTGAAGGGTGTATAAAATGCCTCTCTTAGTGAAAAGCTCTGCCAACTTCTCTTAGTTTTATAATTCTTTTTAATTTCTTCTTTTGAGTTCTTAAACTAGTGAGAATAAATATACCATATTTACATGTATAGGTCTGGTTTATTTCACTAATGAGTATAGGTTCTAGATACATCCACTTATACATGAAGTCTTCCAGTTTATCATTCTTGATAGCTGAGTAATATTCCATTGTGTGAAAATACCACATCTTTTCCAACCATTCTTCAGTTGATGGGCATTTTGACTATTTGTAGGATTTAGCAATCAAAAATTGTGCTGCTATGAACATAGGTGCACAGATATCACCATGATATGATGTTTTCAGTTCTGGGAAAATTACAAACAGGAAGATAGCTGGATTGAATGGGACATGCAATTGTATTTTTTTAAGGATCCTCCACACTGCTTTCCATAATGGTTGCACCAATCTGCATTCTCAATAACAGTGGAGAAGTGTTTCTTTTCCCCACAGCCCCTCCAACATTTGTTATTGGTGGATTTCTTTATGATAGCCATTCTTTCTATGGTGAGATGGTATCTAAGTGTTGTTTTGATTTGCATTTCATGAATGGCTAGCGATGTGGAGCATTTCTCCATGCATTTATAGGCTTGTTGAGTTTCTTTCTCTGAGAAGTGTGTGTTCATCTCAGATGCCCATTTCTAGATTGGATCTTTGAATTTTGGAACCCTCATGGTTTTTAGTTCTTGAGAAATTCTAGGTAGAAGATCTTTGTTCAGACACTTACTAGTTAAAATCTTTCAAAATTTGTGTGTTATCTTTTCACTCTGTTGGCAATTTCTTTTGATGTGAAAAAACTTCTCAGCCAGAGGAGGTCCCAGTTGTTGATTCTCTCAAGTGCTAAACGTGCATTTTGATTTTTGTCCATGAACTCTTTGCCTATCCCCAATATCTTCAATATTTCCTCTGACTTTCTCCTTCAGGAGATTTAGTGTTTCTCTTCTAATATGTAGATCTTTAATCCATATTGACTTTAGTTTATTGCATGATGATAGACCTGGGTCAAGTTTTAGTTTTCAGCATGTGGAGACCCAGTTTTTCCAGCACCGTTTATTAAAGAGGCTACGTTTCTTCTAGTAAATGTCAGAATTTACTGGCCCCTTTGTCAAAAATAAGGTGGTTGAGTGTGTTTGTATTTGCTTCTGCATCTTCTAATCTGTTCCATTGATCTTCATGTCTATGTTTTTGCGAATACCATGCTGATTTTATCACCGTTGCTCTGTAGTATAACTTTAGGTCAGAAATTGTGATGCCTCCTGCCTTACCTTTGTTGCTCAGGATTGTCTTCGCAATTCTAGGTCTTTTCTGATTCCAGATAAATTTTAGGAATGATTTCTCCAGGTCAGTGAGGTATGTTGATGATATTTTGATAGGGATTGCATTAAATCTGTATAACAATTTTGGAGTATGGCCATCTTCACAATGAAAAACAGTACACTTTAATAAAAAGTTAAATCAATCCTCGGTGAACATTTTTAACTTAAGATCATATGCAAAGAAAGCACTATCCAAAGAAATGCAGTCTGTTACTAATTGGTAACTTTCTGACTGGTCTTTAAATATCATCAATCCTTTTCATTCCAGTGCTGCTCATTATAGTTACCTGTTAAAATTCCATCTTAATGATTAATGTATAATAATGCATTTCATAAATTCAAATGCATTATGCAAATGTAAAATATAAATATTCACCTGATACTTCTCTTGGTGCTGTTGGAGGTGGAATTTTATGCTTCTAGGAATGGCCTTTTTTCAGTCTCCTCAGCATTTCTAATCAGACAGAAGCAGGGCTCCTTATTATGCCCTTAAATCCCTCTTACCCAGATATACAACAGTGAGATCACACTAAAAAGGGTGAAGCTGTAAAATCCACATTTCTCAGGATGTAACTTCTGAAAAACACATTGGAATAGGCATAATTAGGTTTTAAAATAGACACAATGCAATTTCTCTCTCTAGATTTCATTCAAGTCCAACCATATGGGTACTGCGAACAACAAACACTGATGTCTCCAGCTAGCTAAGTTTCAAGAGGTCAGGAGAGGCATCTGGTCCTTCACGAGACTGGGGATCCCAGGAGCAGGGATCCCTACAACAGTAAGGGAGTGAGCACTGAGCTGGAAAGTTACAGAGTAAATGAGATCTTCCAAGAAATGATGTGGACAGAGTTTCATAAATAAAAGAAAACCTGGACTCTCAGTGGAATGGCCTGTTCCCTGTTTACCTAACAAGCTCGTGTTGAAACACATTACCCTGTAATCATTGCCTTTGCATTCTGCCCCACAAAGACCCTGTAACTCATCTCTGTTGCCCCCAACTCATTGTATGGTATTTTTTAATCAAAGGAAAGCATTGCTGAAATGCAGAACAAAAGTTTCTAAATTTCAAAAGATTCATACCGTAAGTTCAAAGCCTAGGCTTTTTAATTTCAAAAGCCTGTGCCTAAAAAGAATCAGGACATACATTCTAGAACACAGGCAAACTGTTACTGAGTACAGAAAAGTTCCTGCCTCCGAGTTTTTCACAGACTGAAAGTGCTTCTAGCATTTGGGGCAGGAAAGGGGAAAGGAACAAGGGACTGCAGAAGGGAGGAAAGTCGGGGGGACCTGGTGTGAAGGAGCCCTACTCACCTCCAGGGAATGCTCAAGGAGCCATGGAGGCACCCAGCACCTGCTCGGCAGGCTCCTGGAACAAGGACTGTTGTTACCAAGCCCAGGGACTTCCCAGGACCCCGACAGCTCCAGGGACACTGAGTTCCTGCTATTCTCTCACTAAGTTGCGAGGGTGCTAGCAACAATAATTACAAGTTGGGACCATTTTCCATTAAAGACTTGTTCTTCAGTCTTAAAGAGCATCCTCAAGCACAGATTGCTGGGAGCCGTCCCACGCCAGGTTTCTGAATCAGTAGGTTTGCAGTGTGGTCCAAAATAGGCTGTTTTTGTTCCCCTGGGAACCCCACTTTGAGAAACACAACTTTAAATTAAATGGTTTTGTTTTGTTTTTGTTTTTGCGGTACTGGGGATTGAACTCAGGACTTTGTGATTGCTAGGCAAGTGCTTATTCTACTGAGCTATCTCCCAGCCCTAAATGAAATGTTTAAACAACAAAAGAAAACACTCTTGGGAGATCACCTTGATGAGTGTGTTTCTGCTCTTGCCTACCATGACTGATCTTTAGATCTATCTATCTATCTATCTATCTATCTATCTATCTATCTATCTATCATCTATGTACCTAACAGTATATATTTTAATTGAAATAAAATAATATAGATTTGTGGAGTACAAATGTCATATATATATATATATATATATATATATATATATATATATGTATGTATATATATATATATATATATATATATATATATGCAACAATTGAGTCATGGCAAACATGTGAGAGTATGTTAGCATGTCCATAATGTCTACATATGTACATTAGCATCCACATGTCTACAGATACATATCTATACAGCTATGCCTCAGTCGTCAAAGATCTTCAAACTTCCCACTACTCAAATAGCAAAGTTAGAAAAACTAAAAGCTGCTCAGTGTTCATAGCTTTGCTCAATAGTTGAACAGAAAGTCTGACTTGAAAAAACCCATAGGAAGCCAAGAGTGAGTCGCGCACCATGTCTCGCCACAGACGGAAGGTGTGAGATTCGATCTAAATGCCTCTCTCACCCAGACAATACGTAGAGCTTGCGTCGGTGTGTTAGAATATTCTCCATTGTGTCTTGTTGTGCTTTGTTTGTGCAGAATATAACCATGACTCCAAAAAAAAAAAAAATGAATAATACTGGCAGTAAAGCTAAGAAGAAAACTGAAAATAACAGAGTTAAAGAAAGAAATCATTGTGAAATTCATTAAAACCCTAGAAAATTTAATTTATCGGTATAATTTGGATGTCTCAGAACTAATTATTTATTTTTCCACTATTTCTTGTAGGAAAAATAAGTTCAGTTGTCAAATGTTTGGGTGTTTGAACATGAATTTAGAAGAAACTGAGTTCAATAATTGTATATCTATATTAGTATGTATCTACATGCCTATAGATACATGTGCTACTGAAATAGAAAAGTTGGAAAAGCTAAGATCTGCTCAGTGTTTGTAGTTTTGCTTAATTGTCAAACCAAAAGTCTGACCTGAAAAAATACATATGAGCTAAGACTGAGTCATGCAACCTGTCTCACCACAGATAAAAGGTGTGAGCTATATTAGTGCTCTTCCTACATATTTATATCTACATGTTGATAGATCTGGGGATAGATGATAGATAGGTAGGTAGGTAGATAGATAGATAGATAGATAGATAGATAGATAGATAGATAGATGATAGATAGATAGATAGATAGAATATATACGCTATCTACATGTCTACAGATACATGTCTGTATTAATAAAAAATGCACCCACATATCTACATTAGTACCTATTACTAATCTCAAGTCACATCAGTTCTTTGCAGGAAGACCATTCCACATCCCCTCCCTAAGCTATTTCAAAATATGTGTTACATTGCTATTAACTATGGCCAATTTCTTGTGAAATAAAACATCACAATTTATTTCTCAACCTAATTATAATAATATACCCATTAAACAACCAACATTTCTCTCCCCAATTCCACCTGAGAAAACAGAGGTTCTGAGAGGTGAAATAACTTAGTCAAGGTCACACAGCTCAAAGGGATGAAGGCACAATAGAACCTAGTTCTCTCGAGTGCCCACCCAGTCCACCTTGTGTTACATAAACCCAATGAAATCAGACCTCAGGTCTCTGCTGCCTCTCTACTCAGGGTCTCCAGGTCCCAGAATAAACTGGACTCTCAGTAATGCCAGCACCTGGCAGTGGTGGCCAATCTCAAACACGCAGGCATTACAGGTGCCAGGCAGAGGCTGTGCTCCCCAAGAGAGCAAACTGTCTTTCCAGGGGTTACGGACCCCTCCTGCTCCTGCTATTTGAGTTATGTGTTATAGCTCTCACGGGACGAATCTATCTTGGTTGTACTCACTCTGCTAGCATGGTTGCCCACCTAGTGCTTTTGGCTTTGTATATCATTATCACATGCTCCAGTCTCCTCTCACAGACAGTGCAGCTCTTCGCACTCTGATTTCCCTCCTGGTGCTCTTGGGCACAACAGAATGAGCAGATGGCCCTCAGAAATAAAGAAAAGAGACCAGGACCCTGCACCATGGAGGCAACATCTGGGACAAGCTCTAGGGTGGGCAAGGACAGCCTCCTTTTATTCCAGGCCTGATGAGGAGAAAGGAGCAAGGGTTTTGGCATGCTCATTCCAGCTGTGGACTTCCAGGTGACAAGGAAGACATCAATGGGACCAAGAGCTAACATTTCTTGAGTGCTCTGTGCACCCCAGGAACCACCAAGCACCTCACCCTCATTAGTATGCTCACATTCTCTTAGTGCCTCTAGGAAATAGGCACTTTCCCCCTATTTTACAGATGAAAAATTAAGGCTCAGAAGCCTGAAGAAACTTTCCAGCCACAAGGAGGCAAACTATCTCTTGAACCCCACATAGGCTGCTTCTCCCTCCCGGACTCTCTACTGCTGTGCTAAGAGGTCTCCCCTGGGAACATGGTCATCTTTAGTGCAAGGGCTGCCTCAGCTCCATCGCCAGCATTTCAAGAATTTGGTCCAGCAGCTGCCCCTTACAGAGCTTTCACATCAGGTTGGCCTTCTGCCTCTCAGCACCAAGGAGAGCCAACCCCGCACACTACACACGAAGAACTGCAGCGGAGGCCCCACCATCTCCACAAAGTGGAACCCCATGCCAGGAGGGCCCTGGAATCACCTCCAGCACCAGTACAGGGAAAAGAGCAAGAGGGGTCAAACGCGGTCCAGGTTCCTACCTCCCCATGCCTTGTACGACCACCAGATGCACAGAACTGCTTAGGTAAGAGAAACTCTACACTTCAATGTCAGGTTTTACTTGAAAGATTCAAGAAGATTAAAAGCAAAAAGCAAAAACAAAACCCTCCTAATTTATACACAGGTAATCGGTAGTTCATTCATTACTGTAGTTTTGGGAATCAGGGTAATTTAGAGAATGCAGAAACTTAATGTCTGGCTAAGAGACTCAGGAGTCTCACTAATACCTGGCATGTTCCATATCATTGGTAGAAAACATCCTAGTCTAAATCTGACTCCTAAAAGGAGCTCAGTGCTGGGGAGCTTTCTCTAACTATAACAAAGACCTGAGAAAAATCAGCTGAAAAGAGACTTCTTCGGGTTCGCAGCTCTGAAGGCTTTGATGCACAAGTCCTGGTGCTCTGAGTTTGGGTGAAGCTGATGTCATGGCAGGAGAGTGCAGCAGGGAAACACTGCTCGTCTGGTAGCTGAGAAACAAAACAGCAGAGGCTTGGCTTCCACAGTGCCCTTGGGTCACATCCCCAGTGACCTAGACTTCTCACAAACTCTCACTTCCAAGGATTCTACCTCGTCCACCACCTCCACAATGAGAACAAGCCTTTAGCATTAGGCCTTTGGAGACACCTAAGATCTGAACCGTAGAGGTCCTTACAGTGTACTTCAAGATGAGATATACTTCTTTCTCTTCTTTCCCCTGCCGACTCCCTGCCCCAGATGCCATGGCCTCAGGAAATGGGGGTGGCAGGAGTCAGCAACCCTGTGTGTAATTTTATTTTCAACTTTCAAGGCCTTTCACTGTCTGACTAGACAACAAGGTGTCTTAGATGTCCAGACCATATGCCAAAAATGCCAAACGAACTTTGCTGTTCCTCTCCTCTGGCACTGTGCACGTGAGAGAGCACGCGGCAACGAAGGAGGGAAGGGGCATCTGCTGCTTCCCTCGGCCTGTCCCTTCCCACTCCACTGGAGCTGGCAGAGGCGGCCAACAAATGATGGCACCTCTGAAGGCAAGGTGGTGCCACAGAAATGCCCATCAGATTCTCTCATCTGGGGTCCTGAGCACAGGCACTGAGAGAGGAACAGTGGCCAGGACGCAATCACCCTGCACAGCACTCTCCCTCCTGCCCAGGTCCCAGAAGAGGCCCTGAATGCCCAGAAGACTCTCTATCCATCAGCTTCCCCAGTCTCCTTCTCTCAGATGCCCTTTGGCTATTGCTTAAGCAAGAGTTGCTTTTCACAGCTTGCCCTGATGTAAGTAGATAAAATTGACCTTAAGCCAACCCGCCTCCAGATAGATCTTGCCCAGGTCCATTAACTGGGTATCCAAGGATGCAGCTGTGTACATCTTGAGCCATTTAAAGCTCTCTGACTTTGCAAAATGCCAGCTATTAAGAAGAAAAGTAAATTACAGAAGTTTCCCATTCCCTTTAGGATTCATCATTGATTGAGTCCTAATTTCAAGCCCACGTAGATCAGCTGCCTATTGCTGTATACGCAACAAAACACCCTGGAACTAAGTGGATTACTACAGCGACAATCTAGTACTGCTAGGAGCTAGGAGCTAGCTGGTTTCTTCTTATCTCAGCCATGGTCTGCAGTTGTGGTCAGCTGTGGGTCAGTAGATGATTTCACTTTAATCTGAATTCTTTCTTTCCTTTATGGATTAGTTGGCTATGAGACAGGATCGCTTGGCTATTTCCCATAGAGTGAGTGTCTCGTCCTCTGGCAGGTTAGCCCAGGCTTGTTGTAAAGCTGAGCTCCAGAACAAACAACAGAATGGCACAAAGCCTCCAAGATCTTGACTTGGAGAGATCACTTCTGGATCACTAAAATGTCAGCCCCAAATCAAGGGTGCTGAATAGGCTCTGGGCCTTGGCAGCAAGAGTTGCGAAGTTGTATGGCAGGGAGTCAGGAAGAGGAGAAATTAGCACAGGTTTGATAGCAATTTATTGTGCCATGTAAAATGAGTACTATGGCTTAATGAAATATTGACCCCAAGAAGTTAGGTTAATTTTCCAAAAACACAGTCGTTTAAAAGCACCGTGCTCTACCCAGATCCATCCATATTTTAGACAGGATCATTCTTGGTTGGGGGGTGGGTTGTCCCGGGCACCCCTTGCCTCTGCACACCAGATGCCAATTTCACCAATACCCACTTCACTTATGACAACTACAAAGGTCTCCTGACCTTTCCTAATGTCCCTGGGGAGCAAGCTCCACTCTCTGGGGCCAGGATTTGGACTGTGACAGTCCCTTCCCCATAGTCCTGGACTGAAGAGAAAATACTTCTCAGCTGACTATGAAGTGTAAAGAGGATCTGGTCCTCTGCAGGTGAGGTTTCTCTCCCTCCTCTCAACCTTTCTTTAATTGTCCTGTGTGCTTTTCCAAGACCTAGACCTTCAGAGGGTGTCCCAGCAAACTGCCCTTCCTTTCTGTTCCCAGAGCTCACACGGCCAGCTGGATCTGGTTGTGGTAACTGGAAACATTTGCCCTACAAGATACCAACAGGCCAGTTTTCAATCTCAGTTAACTTGCACAGCAGTTTCTCCCACCTGCGGGCTGCTTCAGCTGCCTGCAAAAGCATGTGCCGTCCCCTTCGCTGGATATTTTTCATCCTGTGTCAATTAGCACGGTGAAGGGAATCTAATAATGATGTATGGGCCGTGCCAGGGCTGGGACCAGGAATGGTGAGGCGGAGCCCAGACACAGCCACGTCCTGCTCCACTCGCGCTGGACCTGTGTCCCCCGGCTTCCACGGTGCTCAGAGTGACTGTTTCTAGGTACAGTTTCACCTGGGACCCTCCGCTGCCCACAACCACCATCCCCCCACCCACCCCCACCCCCACCCCCCCCCGCACACAAAAAGTAAATAAATAAACAAGAGACGTTTGGGCGCCTCAGCAGATGAGGCCAGGACAAAGTCTAGGTAGGGATCGTCCTGATCCGACCCCTCCTGGAGCACGTTAGACCATGTGATCCCAGAACGGTCAGCCAGTTTATCCAAGGTCAGGCAGCCAGTTAATACCAAGTCCAAATCTTATTCCCAGCCCAAGATTGTTTTAATTTTTAATTGTTTTCTTTTAAAACATACTTCTTAATTTTCTCTCTAACTGCTCTTTCCTAAACTATTTTATTCTTTATCAAGAACCAATTTCAATGACTGAGTGATTGTGGGTCAGTGGACTCTTGTGTCCTCGCGCAGGTAAGGAGCCGACAGTCTAATACTGGGTCAGCAAATGGGGCGAGAGGCCACAGGCGCAACGACGGCACGCCGATCAGAACTCATGCAGTGGGGCGGACAGATTCTCTCTTGCCAGACTGCAGATATGACTTTCTCTCCCCAGGTATCGCTAAAGGCCAAGATGAAGCCCAGGTCAAAGGAAAGCTTGCAAGTCAGAGGCCTGGGACAGAGGCATAGCTGCACCCAGGACAAGAAATCCAAATACATTCAGAAACAGCGCCATCTGGTGGTCAAAGGGCAAAGCAAGCGAGGGTCTGATGGTTTTCCGGGGTTTGCGCGCAAGAATCGTTTAGTGGGTTGGCTCTATTTGGTGTAAAATTGAAAGGCTGGGTAAAACTTCAACAAAACACGTCTGAAAAACACGTTCCCGCCGAGCGTGGTGGCGCGCACCTGTAATACCAGCATTTGGGAGGCTGAGGCAGGAGAATCAGTGTGAGTTGGAGACTAGCCTGGGCTACAAAAGTGAGCTCAAGGCCAGCCTGAACTGCACAGCAAGACCTTGGCTTGAATCAATAGCCTCCAGCATTGCAAGCTTCACTGGTGGCCCACTGCAATTGCAGAACATTTGTCTGTGTGTGCATCTGCTTCCTCTTAGTCCAAAGAGAAGAATTTTCTTTCCCTTTTTTTTTTTTTTTTTTTCTTAGCAACCTCAATAGAAAGGTGGGTCATGTCCACACACTGTGCTCTGTAGAACTATTGTGAGGACAATGTGCAATGTGTCAACTGTTAAAAAAAGAAAAGGGAGAAGAAAAAAAGGTAATGTTTATTGAAAGTGTTAATGTTTAATTGTTTCATCAATCTTATATACCTATATCTATTAATCTAAATTGATCTGATGATAAAAATATGTAATATAACCATTATTAAATTTAAATAATAATAATAATAATAAAAAACATGTTCCCTGGAATATTAAAAGTGACAGTGTTGAATGACTTATTATATGACAACATATATAGATGTAATATATAATATATAATATAATATATGTAATGTATAATAAGTATAAAGTATTTTTACTTTATAATATATATATACATTGTTCTTTGTGCATCTGTCATTTGATTTTTTTAAATGATAAGCATAGGTGTTTTCAACCAGTAAAGATCATATTCATTTTTAAATGAGAAAATAAGTAGAAAGATACTGAGGGGGTCTTACTCCAGAATGAATCAGAGAAGTATCCTTTAGGCTGAGACCTGGCCAGGGAAAATGAGGAAGAGTTATCACACTAGAGCAAAAACAATAGCAGGACTGGCAAAAAAAAAAATAAATGCCTTATAGTTCTAAAACTCCAGGGAGTTTACAAAGTGCATTAATGGTAGGTTTGCTTGAGATACAAGGGAAATAAATGAACTTCCCAACCTGCCAAGCTGAGAGGTCAAACATGCCGAGATTGTGTTTCCTGAATTTAAAGAATGCAGTCTAAGGAACAACAGAGATTAAAAGTAGGAAAAATCGAGAGAGAGAGAGAGAGAGAGAGAGAGAGAGAGAGAGAGAGAGAGAGAGAGAGAGAGAGAGAGAGGAGAGAGAGAGAGGAGAGAGAGGAAAGAAAGTACAGAATTGACTACAGAACTGGGAAATGGTGGGACTGGGTGAGTGAAAAAGAACATAACCTGAGACAGTCTACCTTTCACACTCTAAACACATCAATATCAAAAAACATATGATCTAACCCTAATGCGGCTACCCAGGCCCCCACCACCCGGAAGCTCCAGCCGCACCCAAGCAGCCTGGTGCTCCCTCTCGACAGACAGCTCCCTCTGGAGCTGTGACACACTCTCTCCTGCCTCTGATTTCACAGTTCCCTCTCCCACTCATGTTCAGATCCACAAAGCTTCATCAACAATCTGCTGTTTGCCAACTGCTAATTGAGAAGGACGGTACCGCGTGACACTTTCTAATCTAGAAGACTTTGGAAAACTTTATGAGAACCTCTGAGAAAATCAAGATCATCGGGGAGACCTTCCCCTCCACTACTGGTTTTTCTTAAGCTGTCCTGTGCCTCAAATTTCACCATTAAAGATTCATTCCTTTGGCTTAAGGCTTTAATCCCCTATTAAATGTAAATCTCACTGGTAAACTGATAGTGTTTGGGGAATGAGGTCATACATTAAGCTTTATCTATCACTGACACCTCACTGAGAGCAAGTTGACAGTCTTTTCAAGAGCCAGGCTTAATAAGAGAGAAGGGAGACAAATGGATCCAGTGGCAACGCAAAAGATACTCGAGGAGATAGGATCTGAGCTAACGTTTATTGAGGCATTATGCTAATAAGGAAAGAAAAATAGCTACCTTTTATGACTGCTTAAATGTGTCAGTTTCCATGCTGTGCTTTTTGCATATAGGGGGTAATTTACAGATGTATCTGTGCTTGTTCTTGTTGCTAAAGAGGCTCCAAAGATCAGAAGCAACTCCTCCTGCCTTGTCTTAAAAAAACAAGCAAGCCATTTGGTGCTTTGGGACTCTGCTTGTTTATGGCTTGTCCCTTAGAGTATTTAAGTAATAAATGCCCAGTGAAAGTGACTTGAATGGAGGGGAAATATTTCATCTCCCATGGTAAGAAGTCTGGGGGAAGGGGCCCCAAAGGGTGAGGTCATCAAGAACCTGAGTTCCTCCATTCTGCTGTGCTCACCAGATTGCCTTGGTCCTTGAGGTAAGGCATCAAGACATCGGGCCAATTAAGAGGAGCTTCCCTCCATTGTGCTATGTCTTTCCTTGTCACCGAGCACTCAGTCACCACCATCGCCACTGCACATGCTGGCATCTCTTGAGATATAGCCATCATGTCCTTGGTCCAAGATGGCAGCAGGCACATCCCAGGCAGAAGAGTGAGAAAAAAAATGGGACAAAGGGAAGGTGTGAGCTGTGCCTCCAAGGAGGCCCCCCAAAGCTGCCACCCACCCTTTCCATTTAGATCGCTTTGGCTAGTATGCAACTGCACGGTTATCCACAGCTGCGAAGCAGGTTGCTAAATGTCAGCTTTATTCTAAGCATTTCCTATGAAGCTAAAAATTCCCTGTGCAAGAAAGAGGGAAAAAGTTGATACAGGGAACATGATCTAGAGTCTCCACTGAAGAGTCTGCACTGGCCGTGTGGCTCTGACACAGTCCCTGTCCTCCATCACTTCAGGGAAGAGAGGCTATTTTGGCACGCAGCTTCAGAAGTTTCAGCCCTTGGTTGGCCAAAGCAGGAACATCATGGCAGGAGAATGTGGTGGGGGCCAAAGTGCTCCCCTGTGGCAGTCAGAAGCTGGACAAAAAGGAGCAGCCATGGAGATAAGCAGCAGAGATCAGATGTGGTCCCCAAAGCCATGACCACACGGCTCAGGAAGATGCACCCAGAAATGTCCTTCCCTGATCTCCTCAAGCCAGCAAAGGCAACAATGAAGGTTAACTGTCCCAGGGTTCAAAAGATAAGCTCTGACATGTCCAGCACATGCACGCCTGCGCTGTGACCAGAAGGCAGAAGCTCCTGTACAGCGGGGAGGGTGGGCCTGAGAGGGAGGGTGAGCAGAGGCACAGGGCATTGGCGCGGGAGGCAGGCAGGGTGTGCAAAGTTGGGATTTTCATGAGCAGAACTCACGCTCTGCCTGAACACACAGCATCTCTGCGTGGGGCCTCAGAGGCTGGGTAAGGTGCCAAGTCCCAGACAGCACCAGCCACACTTCTAGCAAGAAGAACATGCAGGACAATGAGGAGCAGTCTCCACTCTTGAAACAAGACAAAGGCTGGAAGCAAAGCGCAAAAAATGTCATGCACTGTGGGGTGAAAGGAGCATCAGCAGTGCCAGTGGCCCCAAGGGACTCAGTGTGGGACCCTCCTTCATTTTTAAATCCCGACATAAGCTCCTTAGATTGCACATGTGTTCAGGGATTGGTATAGAATTCCCTTAAATATCTCTGTAATTGAATTTCTCAGTGCTATAGTTTGTAAGCATATAGAGCCAGATGTAATTTGATTAAAAACAAATAAATTATTCTGATATTTCCTGTATGGAAATGCTGCACAAAAAAGCACATAGCCACTCGCTAACACTATTTCCATGGTTATTGGTATCCTATCAAGTTGTTTTCTTCACATTGTAGATGAGGAAGCTGAGACTCTGAGAAGTTAATCACTTATGCAGGGCCACATGGCTTGGCTAGACCAAGATGCATGTCCGTCTACCCCTGATTTCAAAGCCAACACTCTTGCTCTCATATATGTTGGAGGAAAAAGAAGACAACACCCATACAGAAAAACATTTCCCACTCCATAGCACTACCAATGGACAGATCCTGTGCTAGGTTTTTTTCATTCTTTCTTTTTTATTTACTATAACGTAATACCTCGAGCCAAGTGCCTTATAAAGAAAAAAGGTATATTTGGTTCGCAGCTCTGGAGTTCTAACCATACCACCAACATCTGCTTAGTTCTGTGAAGGCTTCACATTTGACAGTGTACAGTGGCAGGGATACATGTGGAAGAGAGAAATACTTTCTTATTGCCGAAACAAAATATTCTCAACACCCACAGTGTAAGGAAGGAGGGGTTTAACCTGGCTCACTGTTTTTAGACAATTCAATCTGTAGTTGGCTGATTCCAATGAAGACACAGCATGGAAGAACAGCATGGTGGAGGAGATCTGCTCCCACCGCATGGAAGATCTCTCTGTGTTCAGTGGCCAGGGCCCACTCCGTGCTAGGACCAGTCAGGAAGGGCATATAGTTCTGCCTCCCTCTGTAGAGTCTCCATGTCTTAAATATTCTCCAAACATCAAATCACTCTGCTTCTTCCTAGATCCCTAGCACTTCCAACTCCCAGAACCCAAAAACCAGATTTTCACTATTTTACAATTTGTAGATTCCAGATCCTTTAAAGAGATGGACAACATTGATGGAACTGACAAGTAGGAATAATGTCACTCACTGACCTACATACACAAAATATATAGTCAATTGTTTGGAGTCTTGAGGTGAGTATCTATGTGCTACCTTGCTCTTGGCTTCATTTATTTTTCCTGCTCTTGACAGGGTTTGTGCTTCTCTTTCTCTAACTACTTACCTTCTCATGATGTGGCCAGTATCGCTATCAGCCACATTAAGTTCTTTCTAAAGATGATGCACAAATAAATGCATCCCCCTGGAGTTGCTTTCAGTGAGCTTCAGCCACCAAGCACATAGATACTCAAGCTTAAAAGATGGTAGTCATGTATCTTGACTCTGTCTTCACCCTCATTCTTTTAGACAGTATTAGTTTCTCCATTTCTAAGTATTTACCCAACTTTCCATCCTTGATGCTATTGTTGCTGCACAGAAAAGATTTCAGCGTCGCCCCCTCCAGTCTTGCCCTTCTTCAATCTCAGCCAGCCAGGCAGCCAGTACTTACTGGTGCTTGCACAATCCACCTGAGGGTCAGATTCATCACAGTTTTGTCTGCTCTAAATTCTCCTGTGGGCCCCTCCCACTCACAGCAATGTCTTCTTGTAATCTTCCTGTAAGCTGTGAAGGACATCAGAGTACCTTGTCACCAAAAGCAATCAAAGCACTGGTGATGAGTGGCTTTCATTTGGGTTTAAATTTGAGGCTGTTAGAGTGGGATGACACAGGCACTGTTAGTGCAAATGTTCATGGCTCTCCCTTCAAAAAATTATTTCCCAAGATTTTGAACAAAATGCCACAAACTAGGTGACCTGCACAACCACTTTACAGAGGTCAGAACTCTAAGACCAAGCTCTTCATATGGCAATATCTTCTCAAGTTTCTGTCTCTAGCTTGCAGCTGGCCAGTTCTTCATTGTATCTTTATAGTGCCTTCCCTGTACACGTGTCCCTCAAAACTTTCTCTTCTAGGCTGGGCACGGTGGCACATTTCTATAGCCCTAACACTTGTGCAGCTGAGGCAAGAGGATCTTCACAAGTTCTAAGCCAGTCTGAGCTACATAGTGAGTTCAAGACCAGCCCCAAGCTACATAGCAAGATCCTGTCTAAAACAAACCTCTCTTTTCTTATAAGAAACCATATTTGATTAGTGCACATGCTAATGACCTCTTTTTAACTTAATGATCTCTATAAAAAATCATGGCTTTAAATATGGAACTAATAAGTTTCAGGACTTCAATATATGAATATTTTTGGTGTAACAGGACACAGTTTGTTCCATAACAGAGTGTTATGTCATAATTAAAATTGTAATTCCTTCTGACTTGTCCTACAGTCCCTCAAAAATAAGAATGGCAGACTAAGACAATAAAAAAAGAGTATGAAACAGGAGTAAAAGGCATAGAAAAGCTGTCCTGGGCTGTGGGGAGAGGGATGCCGGGAAGTAATTGAGAATGGGAAGAGGATGGGAAATTAACGTAGAGCTTTATTGTGAAGAGGGGTTGCTATGGACTCAGGCTTAGTTGTTTGTTTACTTGTTTTGTCTCTGCTGTTTCTTAGAAACAAGAACAAATCATTATGCTTCTTGGTTGGGTATCACGTTAAACAATTCAGTAGGGAAGCAGAAGGCAGGTAATTTAATATCACTGAGTCCCTCTAATGCCCATTAGATGCAGTATAAACTGTACATGACCAGCACAGCCAGTTTTCCTGTGGCTTTGTCACCTGTGCTTAGCACACATCTGGGATTGTCACCTGATGACTCCCGCTTGGCTCAGCAAGGAGCTCCAACTAGAAGCGAAACATGAGAAGGAAATTGGCCTGTGGCAGGACATGGATGTCAGTCCTTTTGTCTCACACTCCACTTGATGCGAGGACAGAACCGGATCGGCCAGTTTTGTGGGCCTTACTTGTGTGTCCCAATCTCTTACGTCAGCATAAAAAAGCAAATTTTATTATATCAAAATGTACAGATGATCTCAGCTCCCTCCATGGTAAAGGCTTGGAGCTACTTGGAAATGATACCTGTTGATGGACTGTCCATCTTCAACCTCACCTCCTCTCCTGACCTCAAAGGCAACTGGACCTGGCTTTAAGAAGATTGTGGAAACCTCATCTTTTTCCCACACCTGCTAGACAGGAAAAGTGAGGAGGTGCTTGTGCACCACTCTAGGTACACTCAAAAGACTGACTACTCAGTGGAAGGTCATCTGTGTGTGGCTGGCCACAGAGAAGCAACTTGACCTCTGGGATAAGTCACTGTCCTTTGGAGAACTAACAGGTCCCACTCATTGGTTACCTCCTTCATTTCTGTTCATAGTCTTTCCTGCTCCAGAAACACCAAACCACTTATCACTACACACAAACTCCTCTTTTTATTTCTCTTCTGTGTTTATTGGGTGAGATGGTCCTGACCCTCTGCCTCACACCACTTTCTACCCATGTCTTCATCATGTGTCTGCTCTGGTAGCAGCTCTGACCTAGAACCTTCTTTCTGTTGTGGTACTGAGCACAATGTCTTAGAAATGTCTGCTTCTGAGGTGACCTATACTGACATATGAGCTGCACAAGCCCAGTGTCCATGCTATATGAATTGATTATACACCCCTAATATGCAACGTGGTACATAAAAACTGGTAAAACCTTGTGAATTGCTGGTATTTTATCCCTCTGGGGTTTCAACCAGTTGATATCAGACAGTCATTGAAATTTCACCTTTATTTCTGGCTGGATGGAATCCCTTAATCCCCAAATGCTGAGAAGCTAAACCAATGGTCCCTGCTATCTCCCTGTCCAGTCCCCAAGAAGCAGGCTGAAGGGGTGTCGAGTAAAGGAGAGTTGGTCACCATCATTATCAGAAAAAGAGCTGATGCTGACAAATGATGAAAACAGCAAATGTTTGATTTTTCTAGAAAGACCATCAGTTGTTTGTCTTTTTACAAGACTCATAATGATTACAAAACGTACTGCAAAGAAAAGACTTCAGCAAAAAATAAAGTACAGTTTTTTCCTAGGGCTCCCAGACCAAATTGCAATGGGAAGTCAGTGAAAAGCTTTGGTGGCTCGCTTTAGCTACCGCTGTATTTTTAGCAAGAGCCGACCAAGTGTGCGGCTCGTGGAGATCAGTGCAGAAGGCCTCTCCCCTCAGTGCACCTGAGGACAATGCTTTAATCAGCCACAGAAGATGGATTGCTAGAGGGGGGATGTCACTGTCTGCCTCATAGCTTGGGTAAGGGCTTGAAAACTGATGGAAAAAGGGCAAGAGTGATGACATTGAATCAGTCCATGAGACAAACTTTGTTTTAATATTTGTTTTAATTAATTAAAACTTTGTTTTAATATTTAATATTCAAGGCTTTGTTTTAATATTTTTCAAATATTGGTGTCTTCAATCCCCTTAACTACATGAGGTAGGTACTATCATCATCTCAGCTTTATGAATGGAGACTGAAATGACAAAAGCGAGGTCCTGCCCCAGGGCCACTGATAAGCAGCACTAGAGCTGAAATGAGGTGTTTCCATCAGCCATGTTTTGCCCACCGAACCCTGACTCTCCAGCAATGCACTACTCAAGTATTTTCTCTTCCTTGTTCATTGTTTGTGTAGCAGAGATTTGATAAGAAAATTCAAGGAAACCTTTAAAAAGTCTGCAAGGAGACTTTTCTGAGAAAGAACGATATTATGAAGAACTCTTACATGTAAAAAATTGTGTGAGTTCTCTCTATAAAAGGGAGATGCTACTTAAAATATTATGTAATGTCACTTTCCCTTTATCAGCATGGCAAGGATTAGGAAGTTTGATCATATCAAGGGGGGGAACTTTCATACATTATTCATCAGAGAATCAATTCATGTAATCTCTATGATGAAAAATTTGTCAATACATATCAAAATTACAAAAGCCTATAGCTTTTGATTTGGCACATTCAATTTAGAAATTTATTCTACAGTTATACTCACTGAGGAGCAAGATGACCACAAAGTTTTCCAGAGAAACAGAACCAATGGGATACGGACCTGAGCAATAAGAGACTGGTAATGAGAATTGTACCCCAAAACTGAGGAGGCTGAGAAGGCCACAACATACCACGCCCTGGAAGCTGAAGAAACAGGGAAACTGGGAGCTTCTCAGGCTGACAGCTGGTGTAAGTCCCAGGGAATGAAGGTTCAAGAACTAGAAAACCTAAAGTCCACAGGAAAGAGAAGATAAACGTCACAGTCCAAGAAGACATGAAATCACTCTTCCACTTTTTGGTCTCTTGCCCGTCTCCACAGACTAGATGATACACACTCACATGGGTGCGAGGGATTATTCAGGGTACTTATTCAAATCCTCCTGTCTTCTGGAAACTCCCTCCTGGGAACACTCAGGAATAAGACTTTGCCAGCCGTCTGGGAATCCTTTAGCCTTATCAGGCAACAAGGGTCACAGTGGATGCATGTACTAGGCATGTGCTGCTGCATCGTTAGTACAAAAACAAGAACTTTAAGAAAAACCTAAATTTACATCAAAGGGCTCTACTTAAATAATTTATAGTATATCCATAGAACAGACTATTATATACTAGTGGAAAAGTATTAAGTTTACTTTTATGCACTGATGTGAAAGTTTTTCAATACATATTATAGTGGCAGAGAGAGAAGAAAAACTACAGCACAAACTCTCCCTTCTACCCTCTCCACTCTGTCCTCTCCTCTCCTCTTCTCTCTCTCTCATATACACATAATTTAAGTGAAATTATGTGTCTGTATTTATGTAAATACAAAGTAAAAGGTATGTTTATCAGAAATTTAGAAGTTTATCAAGAGTGCAAGAGTTACTCAGATGATATGATTATTACCTGAGCTCTCTCTTCTCCTCTCCCCTTTCCCCTCCTCTCTCTTTTCCTCTCATCCCTCACCCCTCTCCCTTCTCCCCTCTCCCTTCTCCTCTTTCCCTTCCTCTCTCTCTCTCTCTCTCTCTCTCTTTCTCTCTCTCTCTCTCTCTGTTCAGAACTTAGAAAATTTCTTTCTCTTGGCAAGTATTCCTATAAACACAGACATTTTTGGAGCTGAAAAATTCCCAGAAATGTCAGGCCCAACAGTCTCGCTCTACAGAGGACTAATTGAAGCCAAAGTTGATTAGTACCAGAACCTAGATAAGAATCTAGTGTTTTGTTTTGTTTTGTTTCCCCATGAAAAGAACCCAAACCAAAAAATCTCTTGTTGGGGCCCAGCAGGATGGCTCAGTGGTCTAAAGCGCCTGCTTAGGAAAGCTTGGACAGCTTCAGGGACCGCAGTTCGATCCCCAGCACCACATGCTCAGGGCAGGCTGAGCCAGCCATAAAAATGAGTGAATAAACAAACAAAAGTTCTGAAACAAGAAAAAAAATAAAATAAAATAAAATAAAAAGGCTCTTCTCATCATTGAGCATGTACCTTTACCACAACTGAGGCATTTTTATCAACCCTTTCTCACCCCTCCCTATTCCAGCCCACCTCAGAAAGGGAATCTTTTTGCTAAGTAACAGTGAGGAGAGAAGGTCATGGCAAAAGGGAAGACTGCTTGAGAAACCAAGTATGGTGTTTCTAACAGTGAAGGGTGATGCACTCTCAGTCTAATTCCTATTCATTTGTGGTGCTTATTAGAGTGTCTGAAAATATAAGCTGAATAATTGGAGCATTAGAATTGATTAATTGAAGTAGGCTTTTGGTGTAAATACACCTGGAGAGATTTCTCAAGGTGGAATTGCATTCTCTAGTAAAGGTTAAGAGAAATTCAGACCTCTGAACATGGTAACAAGGACAGCATAATGGTTTTAAAATAGGACAGCAGCTAGGCAATGCAAAGCATGTCTACAATCCCAGCCTTTGAGAGGCTGAGGTAAGAGGATCATTGTGAGTTCAAGACTAGCTTGCACTATGTAGTGAGTTCAAGGCCAGCCTGAACTGCACAGTTAGACCCTATCTCAAAAATAAATAAATAAAATAGGACTTCAAATTTTTTATGCCTTCCTTTAAGCGGAGGGCCTTGGGTGCCATCCCCTTAAGTCTATGAGGATTTGTGAATGGCTTGACTTATAAAGTAGGGCCGAAAGAATGCCATGCTGTCTCAAAGTATAGATCATGAGAAGACACGCAGCTTCTACCTAGTGACTTCAGTTTTCTCTTAGAACTGTGAGTCAACATAAAGAAGTCTAGGGGCTGGGGACAGATCTCAGCAGTCTAAGTGCTTGCCTGGCAATTGCAAGGGCCTGGGTTTGATCCCCAGTACCACACGCAGTGCCAGCCCCCAGGACCCCAGGCACAGCATGCTGGCCACTAAAACCGGCATGGTAGCAATGCCTGTAATCCCTATGCTGGAGAGGCTGAGACAGGAGGATCACTATAAGTCTGAGCTGCATACTGAAACCCTGTAGCAAATGAATAAATAAATACATGACTAAAAATTTTTAAAAGAAGTCTAATAACCCTGAAGCCACTATGTTAAAGGAAGCTCAAGGCCCTGGGAGAAACCATGTAAGGTCTTCAGTTGACCATCTATCAATGCCTTGCTGAAGCCCAAATGGCAAACCAGTTAGTAAAGAAAATTCCAGGTTGCAGCCATTAGCATCCTTACCAGTCTTCCTGGGTAGGGTCCAGACAAAGCTGCCCAGGATTTCCAATCCAAATCCTTGACCCACAAAATGGGTGAATGCATTAAAACAGTCATTTTTAAGCTACTAAGTTTGGAAGTAGTTTGTTCTAAGTGTAACAGCAGTTAGTTATTCAGTTGCTATTATAATCACCCAGTTTGCAAGGCCCCAAGAAAATAGCTGCTCTGGAAACTCATTCAGACCCCCATCTGAGATCATCTCTCATCTCCTCAAGAGAGCTGTACTTCGTAGTACAAACACCTTTTTCTAGCCTCTCTACCATTTCATTGCTCTTATTGACCAATCTGCTTTCCTTTCCAGAAAAGGAGATTATTGGCCGCAGAGCTGAATTTTTTTAATCGCTATGGCCCATGACTCAGAACACATCCTGGAGCCTATAAGAAGCTTGAGCTATCCTGGATGCATCTGTTGCCCACCAGTTAAGAATTCCTTTGCTCAGCTCAGATCGAAACCAGGAACCAGCAAATGAGGCTCTGCCAGAAAGCCAGGTGTGACTGAATGACACCAAATGATGCTGGATACCATCAGTTGACACCACTAGCTGCTTGTTTCTGCCACTTCCAGCTGCCACCATTTATTGCCAACCTGTGCCAGATGCTGTCAGGAGGCTCTGCCAAGTTCTGGCCTCCGCCAGTACCAGTCACCATTAGTGTGGGTTCAACACTGTTGACAGACTGCTATGTGGCTTTATCTGCCATTGATCTTTGGCTGGTGGTGTCTAGAACTCTCCAGAGATAATAGTACTTAGTGTTTATTCCTTTTTCTTTTGACTTGACCACTTCGTCCACACTACTCAGGATTTTATTCAGAGATTTATGGGATCTTCCAAGTTCAAAATACCCAGACAATAAATTATGTGCAGATTCACAAGACCACTTGAGTGAGTCTATTTTAAAGGGATCTAAACGGCATATCCTTCCTCAGATCCTACTTTCATTTTCTGCTTCCCTGCTGTCATTACATGAGAAGTTATCCATTATCGACCCTTCCCCACCATGCCTTTCTGCCTTAGAATTAACCAACCTTGGACTCATAATGTGAGCCAAAATAAACTACTTCTTCAAATTACAGGTATCAGATATTTTGTCCCAGTAGTGAGAAAGCTACTCAGACATATTCCAATATCAAAAATAAGATCCTTTGGAAGTGTTTTATGAGAAATGATCAGAAAGTTTTAGAGATGCCAGGTAGAGAAACCATGGAATTCTGTAAACCACACTAGAAAGGGAATTCTAGTTGGAGCTCAAAAGACCAGAATGCAAATAAAAACACAGAAAGAAAAGACCAGACTCAGGAGGTTTCAGTTGGGAACAAGTACTCCACTGGCATTTGGACTCAAGGTCATGTCTCTGTTCTCTCACATAGAATCCCTCTTAAGTTTTCTTATGTCTGCAGATGTCTGAGGTTGAGGATGACAGACCAATCCATCTGCTGGAGGACGTTTCAAAGCAGCCTAATGTGGAGGCTGTGTCAGTGGTACTGCTGGAAACTTTTAGCAATATCTGTCATAAGAGGTAGGACCAAAAAGAAGGGCTGAATAATTTGAAAAAAGTTTCTGGGCCAGCCTGATAGCTCAGTGGATTAAAGCACCTGCTTAGGCAGACACAAGGGCCAGTGGTTCAATCCCTAGCCTGCTGTGTCAGCTCTAGCCCTGGGTATGGTGGTGCATGCCTGCTATCCCAGCACTTGGAAGGATGAGAAACAGGAGGATCACTATGAGTTCGATCTGTGTAGTGAGATCCTGTAGACCCTGTACTAAATGTAGCAGAAAAAAAAAAAAAAAAAAAAAAGAAATTCCTGGTGGTCAGAAAGGAACCCTCTGTAAAGTCAGACCCAGTAAAATTTTAGCCTGGGATAGCTAGCTTGCTAAAAATATTAGCATTAAAAAGAAGTACTTTGCATCAGAACAATAGGAAAGATTCCTCAAAGGCATTTCAGAGAAACATAGAACCCCACCCATCTCAGGTTCAAAGATGAAAAGCTTTTGTTGAGAAGAGCACCCAAGAGCATCTTGCTCAAGAATGAATGCCTAGAGAATTGGTGCCCCAGAATTCCATGCCTAGTGCTCAGCTATGCAGGCACTCAGAGCCTTGGCAACCACGGTCCAAAGGGATCAAGATGCTGTTCAAGTTGGCAGCAGACACTGATACCATCCTCACAATACTGGTTGTCTGGACATGCAGAATGCAAGAGTTGAGGACCAAAGACACTTCTACTTATTCTTCAGAGGAAGTCTGGAGAGGACACTGTGTCCCGGAGAGGGCAGTGTGCAGAGCTGTGAAAGTGAAGCTAAAAGTACAATGGAAACCCCTAGACAGCTAAAGAGACCAGTATGTGTAGTGCACACTGAGGAAGAACCACCCCAGGAGGAAGGACCTGAGGGCCACAGCCAGCAGTGCTGTGGGAGCACGACTGACCACGCCCTGCAGAGCTCGCATCTTTACCTTGGATGTAGAGCTGCAGGAGCCAATGTTTGCTTTCTGGGTTTTGGTATCCCCCACCTCTTACTTCTCTCTGCCTCTTGGCAGGAGTTGAGCAGCTCTCCTCTGCCACACCCTTCTTCTACTCCTTTCTGCCTTGGAACCTGCAGGCCAACACTGGAAGTATGAGCCAATATCAATCTCTCCTCCTTTTATATGGCGAGTGTCAGATGTTTTGCTCAAGTGATGAGAAAGTGCCAGACACAGGCTAAGGTGCTGTCTCGAAGCCAAGCCTCAGGGAGGGCTCCCCGGGGAGACTGTGCCTCATGATGGTCTTCACACTGTACAACAAGAGCTCATCTGCTACTTGGCTGGTACGCTTCCTCCAGAGGCTCGAGTAAGCTGCAGGATATAGGGATGGGGACAGAACATGAGCAGAGTGGAACACATCAGTACATCCTGAAGGCAGAATACAGACCTCTCTATCACAACAGAAAGCAGATTTTAAACAAGTTCTCTGGGCAAGGTTTGTGTTGAGGTTGGGATAGAAGATAGCAGTATCCATCCATGGATCCACTGTTTTCAAACAGCATTAAAGCAAAAAGAACCCCAACCAACCACTAATGATTATGACTATTAGTCTTCCTATGGGAAAGTTTAAGAACTTGTTTGTGAAGTTGAATCTTAATTAAAGCAGGAGCTCTTGAGGGCCTCTCAAGTTCAACAATGCAAAGGAAAAATCTACTGCTGGGGAAGAAGAGAGCTCAGAGTCCCAAGGCTTGGAGGACCTGTGTGGCGCAAATGTCTGCCAAGTTTGAGGTCACTGACTGGCTGACGTCATTAATTAGTGAGGATCAAGGATGGACAATTTAGTGATAATTTTACTACCTTCACCATCGTAAGTGTACATACAGTTCAATGCTGTTAAGTGGTATTCACACTGTGGTATGACAGATCTCGTTTTCATCACATAAAACTGAAACTCTATATGCACTAAGTATAAATTCTTTCTTTCTTCTCCCTAGACTTTGGCATCCATTTTCCTACTTTTTTTTTTTTTTTTTTTTTTTTTTCTGGAACCAGGGATTGAACTCAGGCCCTTGCACTTGCCAAGTAAGCGCTTATTCTACTGAGCTATCTCCCCAGCCCCCATTTTCCTACGTTCTGTGTCTAAAATTTTATCTACTTTACATACTTCATACTATTTTTTTTTTTGATTATAAAAAGGATTTTATTCCTTCCAAATTTTTCAAAGAAGAGATCTCTAATAATAAATAACAAAACCTGACTAATCTACTTATAAATTTGGCCAAGAAATTTGAGTGCACTCTTTTTTTTTTTTTTTTTTTTTTTTATTTTTTTTTTTTTTTTTTTTTTTTTTTTTTTTTTTTTTTTTTTTTTTTTTTTTTTT
>PVJA010029288.1:0-26801 GCA_004027025.1 Myocastor coypus | reverse complement strand
TTTTGTAGCCCAGGCTGGTCTCGAACTCGCACCAATCCTCCTGCCTCAGCCTCCCAAGTGCTGGGATTACAGGCGTGAGCCACCACGCCCGGCTTCGCCAGGCCCCCTTATACAGTAAGTCTTAATAGGGTCTGATGGTACCTGCTTGTGATCCCAGCATTCAGGAAGCTGATAAAGGAAGATTGCTGTGAATTTGAGGCCAATCTGGGCTACAAAGTGTATTCAAGGCCAGCCTGAACAGCTTAGTGAAACCTTATCTCAAAAAGAAAAAAAAAAAAAAAAAAAAAAAGTGGGGGGTGTTGGGTAACTGCTAGAAATCCACGATTTGAACCCAAGCATGTCTAAATTCATATCAGGTCTTCCTCCTGCCTCATCCTTTTGTCATAATGTGTTTGACCTCATTCCACAATCTCCAAGGGAAGGCTGGAGTGATACTTGTTAGGTTCTGGCCCTGGTATAAATTGCTAAAATAATTTGGTATTCATCCAATATGGTTGAAGCCCTTCAAGTAAAAGCTCATCTTCCCCAAGACCACCTCCTCCCTTTTCCAACTCAGCCCAGGGTACAATTTCCTTTTACCTTTCTGCTGTCTCTGGGAACCCCCCCCAATCAGCTCTCTGAGGTATATCTAAACATCCCCTTCAAACTCCATCCCTGGAAAAACACTTTTATGCCTCCCTTTGTTCCAACCCAGATAATTCCTTATCTTCCCCAAATTCTCTCAGTCTCTTCAAAGAAAATAAAGCCCCTTTCCCTTTTTCCTTCTGCCTATCTCTCTGCTGTGTCAGTTACCTGAAAAACAAAACAAAACAAAACAACAAAAAAAAAAACCAATCAATACTCAGGGCTTTGCCGGGCGTGGTGGCGCACGCCTGTAATCCCAGCACTCGGGAGGCTGAGGCAGGAGGATCGGTGAGAGTTCGAGACCAGCCTGGGCTACAAAAGTGAGCTCAGGACCAGCCTGAGCTGCATAGCGAGACCCTGTCTCAAAAAGACAAAAAAAAAAAAAAAAAAAAAAAAAAAAAAAAAAAAAAAAAAAAATACTCAGGGCTTCTTAGTGAAAAAGTGTCACCCGGGTAGTAAATTATTCTCCTTTTGGAGATTAAAATAAAAATGTTTAAATATTTTTTAAATTGTAAATTAAATGTTGATTACATATGCAAGATATCTTCCAGGTCGAAAGATTTTTTTTTAATAAATCACATGCTGTCGTATTTCTGATCCCTGTCACCTGCTGGCTCTGAGACTGTAAGTAAATATTCTAGACAGATAATGGGCAGTAATAGTCTCCAGAGCCCTTTTTGCTGACCTGCTGAGTTGCAGACTATAAATGCCAGGTGCCACCTCTGCTGCTGCAAGGCCAGGCGCTCTGGTTGCTAGGACACCTGAGGACACGATGGGGCTCCTGGGTAGAAGGCCCTGCTCTGCTCTAGCACAGTGATGCTACACGTCTTTGAAATTTTCATTCTTGCTTCTATCTAGAATACAGTTTGGACAGCTTTGAAAAATGTATGAGAACTTTGCTTAAACTGGCCCGCACCTGTTTGTTTCCATAGCCAGCAGGGCTGTTTTCCAGGCCAGCCTGAGGACTCCCTGCCCATCTTGGGCAATTACCCACCTGCTGAGGGCGATCTTCTGGTACAGCAGGAAGCCGCGCTCGTAAGGCCAGGGCAAACCGGCCTCAAACCACTCGCGGCAGCGCAGCACAGGTGAGATACAGGCGGCGCCTGTCATGTAACTGGAGGACCCGCACTCGCCTAGGTAGGACAGCAACAGTGCAGAGCCCGAGCTCTCGCTCACGGCGAAGAGCGGGGCCGCAGGGTGTCGGAAGCGAATGTAGGTGACCGCTTCTTTAAGGTCCGACGGGTCCCCAAAAGGCTGCAGCCGAGGGCTGACCAGTGGGCAACCGTGGTGGCCACGGCGGTGGAAGATGACAGGGTAGTAGCCTCGTTCCAGGGCAAGCAGACAGAGGCCGAGAACGTTGCGGGTGAGGCGTCCCCACGCGTTAGGGATCACCAGGAGCACCCCCGGGAGGCTCCCCACGCCGGTAACCCGGCGACCCCGAGCGCAAGGTCCTACAACCCAGTCCAGAGCCACCAACCCATCATCTGCCAACTGCAAGTACTCACGGGCCAGCTCAGGCCCCGGCCCGACGGGCAGGACGAAGTGGCAGAGGGTCTGCAGGTGAGGCCCCGAGAGCCAGGGGCGCGGCTCAGGCCTCAGCGCAGACGAGCGTCGCAGTGCGCGCAGCAGGCACTGGGCCAGCGCCGACGGCTTACAGAGGAGGCTGCAACCACCGGGCAGCGACTCACGCCCGTCGCTGAACTGGTCCGCGGGGCCTCTGGCGTCCACCTCAACGTCGTGGCCCAGGGTCCTGAGCTGGGTCCTCGCTCCAACGAAGTGCAGGAGTCTGGGGGCGAGAAGGAGGAGCAAGGCTAGCGCAGCCAGCAACACCCCAAGGGCGGCGCCCCACAGCGGCATGGCGTGGCCGAGAATCTCCGGCGAGCTGCGGGCAGCGGGCAGCGGGCAGCGGGCAGCGGGCTCCGGGCCCCTCGGCGAGCTCCCGGCTCAGCCCGCAGCTCCGCCTGGCTGTGACTGCCGCCCAGCGCCCAGCGCCCAGCGCGGTCCGCGCGCGCTCGGGATTGGTCGCGGGCCCGCAGAGGCAGCCAGTTCGGGCTGAGCTCCCCTCGCCCGCCCCTCTCTCCCGCCCGCAGCCCTTTGTACAGTGATTGCGACAGTCTGGAGCAGAGCGTGAAAGGGGCCACCGAGAGGGAGCAAGGACGTGCAGGCAAACCAAGAAATAGGGTAGGGGATTGAGAGGGGCTCAGCAGCGAAGTGGGGGTACCAGAAGAGGAGTTTAAGGACTCATCAGAGAGCATCAGAGTTCCCACGCTCCGCCCTCCGTCCTATAAAATTTGGGGGTCGACGAGGGAAGCGAAGGTTCGGCTTGTGCTCGGGGACCGCTATTGAAAAGTGCATGACGCGCAGCGCTGGGCGCTTCTCCCGAGGCTCCAGGGCGCAGCTGTAGCCAGGCCCGCCGACCGCCCTCGTCCGGCTCCACCATGCTCTTTGACCTAGGAGTTTGTCTCTGCCCGCCGGGACCCGCAACTGCGCAATAACCCGGCAGGGCTGAGGGCAGCACCGGGTCGGCGAGCTCAAGGGCAGTCGTCGAGCTCTCGCCAAGACTTTGCAGCAGGAAGCTGCTTCTCCCTGAACAGGGATGGGGCGCTGTCCTGCAGACGACTCCGGTCCAGGCCTGCAGCGTGCTCTCACGTAGAGCAGGTCCTTAATAGGGGTAAGGAAGAGGAAGAGGGACCCGTTCCCCGCCATTAAGGCGGCTTGCCCGTCAGCTCAGTATTTGGTAATTACTGGAGAGGGTGGGGCATGGAGCCTTTCGTAAGCCAGGGACATGGGGAGAGGGGACTGAAATACACTGCTTGCTGTTTTTAAGTTTTGGGTTGGACATCGCAACTCTCACTCTACACTTGTTTCTGTTTTTCCCCCCAAATCCCAAAGAGGGCACAGAGCTGGCGCTTGCTGCCAAGGAGGCCAGGCAGGGCTCTCACCTGGGGGCGAGGTCTGTAGCTTCTCCGCCTCGCAGGGACAGAGCGTCTCAGGCTACCACTGGGCAAAAGACAAGAAGGGAAAGGATAAACAAAGGTGGGGAAAAAAGAAGCTCCCTGCCCATATCTGGTTTCCCAGGGCTTCTGGGTCTGGAGGGAGGGGGGGTTTCAGGCCCTCTTTTTTTTTTTTTTTATTCTCAGGACCGGGGTTCAAACTCACGACCTTACACTTGCCAGGCAGGCACTTGTGCCACGGAGCTATCTCCCCAGCCCCAAGCGAACCTCCGCCCTCTGATGGTCCTTCGGGCTCAAGCCCTGTTTGCTAGGGAGGGAGTGTGATGTGTTGGAGGTGAAGCTCTTGACTTCAGGATTCCGGCTCTCCTCCAGTTGCAGGATGTATCCGAAGCATGTTGGCCAGGAGAGCAGACCAGACTCCTCCCTCTCGGCCATCCACTCCACAGGGATCCCATTTCCCGCCCTTTGCCGGGCTTCGGGATCCGACCCAGGCTCCGCAGCTCCGCCCGCGCCAGCCACTGGGAGGCGCCGGGGCTAATCCCAGTTTGAGGGAGGTGCCCCGGTCAGCCCTGCGGCGATGCTCCTCGGCTCAACTAGCGCACAACTTTTCCGGATTAGGTTTCAGGACGCGTGCGCGCACGCTCGGCTGCTGGGGGCGGGGCGAGGCCTGGAGCGCGGTCCGCGGAGGATGGGGCCTGGCGGCGCGCGAGCCGGGGTCGACGTGGGCGCGCGGGCGGCGTCGGGCGCGGGGGCGCGCTCCTTCGTTGTCGGGGTGGCGATACTCGCTGGCATGGCCCCTCGACCACTTTCACCCTATTTGCTTCTCCTGGGTTCCAGCGAGGTAAGGCGCCCCACTCCTGGGAAGCCTTCGGCCCGAGATCTCAAAGCGCTTTGCCAAAAGTTCGTCTTGGAATGAGTGGCCTGCCGAGCGGAAACTAAGAGTCCTTTCTACCCTCAACCGGTGGGCCTGGGAAGAGAGAGAGAAAGTAGGGCCCTTCTGAAGCCAGCGTCCCAGCTCTGTGCCTTGGACCCACAGGTGATGGCTGAGCTGGTGGAGGAGGCTGGAGCCCGTTGTCCCGAGGGTCTGTGGCCTCTGCCCCCACAGGTAGGGACCCTGAAGGGCCGCGGGGAGAGACGGGTGCGAACGAGTAGCCCAGTCCCTCTGGCCTCACTATACCATTCGCGGTCACCCTGTGGGGACCTCTGCTGGTTGCTCCTGCCTTCAGTTGCTAATTTCTCCTTCCCAGCCTTGGTCTTGCGGCCTGGTGTCTCCTCTCAACCCTACCTACACACATAGTGTCCCAGCTGCTCTAAACGTTTTTCTTTCCCCATGTGTAGGTTTTACCAAAAGTGACCTACACGCGACTGAGACCAGGGCAGGTAAGTACCAGGAGGCTACAGCCTTGGGGTCTACACCTGAGACATGCCTTGAGTGCTTCCTCCAGCTTTCCTGCTCGTCAGTGCCCTTCCCTACCATTGTCTGAAGAGGCAAGGTTCACTCTTTAGAACCCATCGGTTCATCACAGCAACACTCCTGCTTCCCTTCTCTGGCCATAAATTAACTTCATATGAGTCCATATCTTCAGTTCTTGCTGGACTACTCACCATACAAGCAAATGGCAGGCTCCTTCCCATTGCTGTACCTTTGTTCCAATTTATTCTCCACATCTTGCCTATCCTGACTTAAAGGGTACAGCTCCCCACACCCATCTCCATCTGTTTTCACAGCCCAGTGCAGGAGTTGACACCCGCTAAGACTTTGATCATATCAGCCTTTCTACATCCCTTTACATTCCTATAGTACTTATAACTTGTCTCCTACAACTTAACTATCCACTTTGTGCTTTATCAGTTTTCCCTTATTTGTGTTATATCCCTCCACCCAGTACTGAGGATGAAACCTAGGGCCTTCACACGGACCTATATCTCTGTTCCATCCCTTTTTTGAGACATATTCTCACCAAGTCACTAAATTTCTTGAGGCTGGATTTGAATTTGCAGTCCTCTTGCTTCAGCCTCTCACAGTGCTGGGATTATAGGAATGTACTATTGCACCTAGGTACTAAGTTTTTCTGTAGGCAGAGTATAGGAGTTCTCTTTTGGTATTTCGTGGAGCATCTGGCACAGTACCAGCACTGGGTTAATTCAACCAAAGAATAATTAACAACTGATAAAGAATTTTATCCTGATTGTGTACCTGCTGAGCATGTGCCTCATACTTGGATCCTCTTGGGAGACTGACTATATAGATTAGATTGATAGAGAAGAGTTGGTCTTTATTTGAGGGATGTTTATCTTCTAGATTGTGGATCTGTAGACCCAATGTTCAGGAGCAGAGAAATACACTTGATCTTAGCCAAAAGGCCAAGAAGTGATAGGACAGAGAAATAAAGTGTGGCGTTAACAAGGTTGCCTAAGCATTCTGTCAGTTCAGAGGCTCAGCCTCGAGGGGTGACATTTGTTGGAGAGGAGAGCAGAGGGCCAGTTGTTCATGCTGGCAGTCACTTTACAGTGGTCCCCAAGAAGGGCGCAGTTGTGATTGTCTGAGAGGGACCTGGGCAGGGGTTGATGTGTCTGCCTTTTTTTCCAGGAGGAGGATGTCACCTTCCTCTATCACCCCTGTGCTCATCCCTGGCTGAAACTGCAGCTTGCCCTCTTGGCCCATGTTTGTGTTGCTAAGCCCTCACTCATTCCTGACTCCAACCTCACTTGGGACAGGGTAAGTGATTGATGAGAAACAGTTGTTTTGGCAATAGCAGAAGGGATCAGCCCTTCCATGCAGGGCAAGGAAAATACAGCAGCTTCCTTTGCTTGCTTCCTACCTTCATGTTAGCTCTAAAACTTACCTTGTTTCATAGCCCCTGGTGCTGACATCATGGGGGATGGCACTGGAAATGGCACGGGTAGAACCAACCTGGGCTGCCTACTGGTTAAAGAGGCAGCAGAGGAAGCAGAGGAAGAAAGTATGGCTCCACTCTGACAGCCTTGCTGAGCCCTTTCCGTTGGTGCCAAGCCACCGCAGAGGGAGGCTGTACCCAAGAGGCTGTATGCAGGTGAGGCAGGCCAGGCCTAGTCTTGGACCTATCTTGGCCTAATTTGGGGGGGTGTCAGGGTCACTTAAGTTATCTGAGCAGGGCAGGAGTAACCAACCACTATTTTCTCCCTTTAGGCCCCAGCACTGGCCTTTGCTCTGCGCAGCTGGAGGCCTCCAGGCACGAAGATGCCATCTAGAGGGCCCAGGGAGCACTCTTCCAGTGGTGCCAGGAGACGGGGGCTTCGAGCTGCCCTAGGTTTCCAGTCCACTCCTGAAGGTCTGAGGGGTCCTTTTGCTTCTCCATGGAGTTTAAAGGTCCAGAAGCCCATTTTGAAAACTCAGAGTGAGGGGGCTGATTCCTCATCTGTGCCTTCAGCCCCCTTGTCACCTGGGGGGCCAATTAGCAATGCAAGCATCAGGTCAGAGGGTCAGACACCCAAAGCCCAAGGCAGCCCAGGGGGGTGTGCCTGCCCGAATCAAGCTTCCCCTGCCCCTCGAGCAGCAGCTCCTCCACGGGCAGCCCGGGGCCCCACCCCACGCACAGAGGAGGCTGCCTGGGCTGCCATGGCTCTGACTTTCCTGCTGGTACTGCTCACACTGGCCACGCTCTGCACGAGGCTGCATCGAAATTTCCGCCGGGCAGACAGCGTCTACTGGGGACCCACAGCGGACAGCCAGGACACTGTAGCTGGTGAGACCTCTCCTCCCCACCCATCTGCCCAAGCTCAACCCAGTGGCTTCCCTGCTTTTCACTGCTACCCCTGCCCACAGCTGTGCTGAAGCGGAGGCTGCTGATGCCCTCGCGTCGAGTCAAGCGCTCCCGTCGGAGACCCCTGCTTCCGCCCGTGCCAGACAGAGGCCCGGATGTGGAGAGCTCAGACTGACTGTCCTAGCTCTGCCGTTGGCCATGTGGGCTCCTCAGCTGTGCAGCCAGGGCCTCTGCCACGTAGGCCACGTAGAAGGACGCCCCCTGGTGGCACATACAGCCGCCCGGCTACATATTGGAGAAACTGCCTCCTTGCATGTAGATTGTGTGGTGGCCAGAAGAGTGCCACTCCTGACACCCCTGCCCAAACTCGTTTCTAATTATTTTAGTAGAGGCTGAAGCTGAGCCCATGAATCTGCCACACAGATACACTGCCCTAGAACACTAGTTTTAGGACATCTGGCTTAGTCACACTCCTGCCCCTTTTATGGCTGTTATCTTTTATGCAATTTGTTATTTCAAAGCTCCTCTTCTGAAAAGTATTTCCAATGCAGGGACTTTCCTGGTACTGGGTCTTTGGATGCTGTCTTTATTTGCTCCACGCTTCTCTAGATTATCTTTGAGAAGGGTCTGCCTGCAACCCCTCCTTATGCCGTTCTCTAAGTGTAAGAAGCAACACATGGTCACTTATTTATTTTTGATACAAATGTACATGACACACGTCTTGACAGTCCACCCACCATCACCACAGGTAGGGCTGGCCCCTTGGGGAAGAGGTGGGTCAGGAAGAGCTGGTGGGTGCTACTGTCAGCCTCTCCAGCCTTCCAGGCTGCAGTCAGGTCCCCAGGCTTCCACAGGGTGGGGCCACCTTAGGTGCAGGTAGTGATGGCGAGTACTGGCCTCGCAGAGGTTATGGGGAGGGGCTCTCAGGTCCACAGCCACCAGCTGAGTTGGGGACCCCGGGGAGCCAGCCCCAGGCTCAGGTGCTCAGCCCTCTGCCTGGCCAGGACTTTTCCCTCTACAAAGGAGGGGAAGGAGAGATGGAGGGGAAGTGGTTTTCCTTTTCAGTTCATAGAATAGGGGCACAAGTGGGGGCTGTGATGAGAAGAGGCAGCGTCAGGATCACTCTGGTGATCCCAGCAGTCTCTGGTCCCAGGTGGGGGAGAGGAACACCCCTCCTCCAGTGCTGGTCCCACTGCTCTGGCCCCCTCGCCCCTCAAAGCTCCAGATGGGCCAGGCCTCCTGAATGGCGCTGCTGCCCCCACACACACACACGCAGGCACGCAGGGACACTCAGTTACCACAAATTTAAAATTAAGGAGTTGGGGAGAAGAAAAATTTTCCAGTGTTTGCTGCTGGGGACCCCAACATACTAGTTGGGGCCTGTGCCCTAAGCAGGGGCTGTTTGGCATTAGAGGAGAGCAGCAGGAGGGCTGGTGGCTACAGGGCAGGGACATCCAGAGAGATATGTACAAAGGAGGGGGAATGCCCCCACTCAGCCCTCAGTAGGGCTGAACTGGCTCATGGGGGTAGGCTGCACATAGGGGAACAGCCCACGAGGAGTGTCCCCATCCAACCCTTTGCTAAAGGTGAGGGGCTGGGAGTGATGCCTTGCAGGCCCCTGCACACAGAAAGGGTGGGGTGCTATGTACAGGGGGGAGGTACATGGAATGTGGGAGACAAAAGGTCCTGCCACCCCACCTCCCCATCCTTGGGGCTCCAGGGGAGTGGGCACCAGGGTGCCTGGCTGCCAGGGGAGAGTGGCAGCACTAAGGGCACTTGTGCCAGTGGCTCGGTTGGGGTGGGTTAGTGTCTGGAGTGGCCCAGCCCCCATGATCAGTGAGGTCCCAGGGTGTGGGTGAGGGCAAGGAGTGTAGTCACTGCTTCTTCTCTCGGGTGGTAATGGTGACCAGCTGCTTGGCGGCCTTGGCAATATCATAGGCGCACTGGATCACCTGCTGAGTCAGCAGCTGGAAGTCCACAGGGGCGCCAGGCTCTGGGGGCACCGTCTTCCGGCATTCACTCTGCAGCCGGTAGGCGCTGGCATTGAGCAGCCGCAGAGAACTGCGCACGGGCTCCAGGGCTGGCCTCTGGAGAGAGAATCGAGGGTGGGAGGAGGCCAGGCCTTGGACTTTAAGCCACGTACCTCAATCATAATACCCAGCAGGTATATTGTCTCCACCCAGGTAGAGATGCCTGCCCCACCCTGTGGGCCTCCTACTCTCTGACCCCTGTACCTTTGGGAAGAGAGAGGCCATCTCAGTCACAGCCAAATGGATCTTCTCTGAGCAGGGCACAAAGCTGTAGGGCACAGGAGGGGATGGATGAGGGAGGCTCTTCAGGAAGAGTGTCGGGGACAAAGGAACAGTGCCCCTCTGCTGCCCTCCCCCACACATCCAAACATACCCCATGCAGTAATACCTGTCATGTTTGAACTCCTGGGCTGCCCGCAACAGCTCCTGAATGTTCTTGGTGACTTGCTCTGTCTTCAAAATGACATCCTCCGTGCTGGGGAGCCCAGGATCTAGGTCCCCATCTAGGCTCTCCAGCTCAGGATGGAGATCGTCCTCCTTGCCCAGCTCTATGAACCGCTTCCCTTCCAACCTGAGTCCCAGTGTGAAAAGAGAAAGCTGATCCAGCCATGGAGCTTGCTGCAGACACCTGGGTCTGCTCCACCTCCTCCCCTCCAGGTGCCAGGGCTGGGGAATCTAAGGGATCCTCACCCAAGCAGCGGATCCCCACTCTGCGTGTTCTCGTAGTCACTGTCAGCACCACTGCCATGGCGGGAAAGCTTGCTCTGGAGGGCATGGGGGGAGAGCTGTAGGTGAGTGTGCACTCCTGGTGCACGCAGCCTGCTCCCCACTGTCCCCAGGAGCACTGGGCTGGAAATGTTACCGCATGACGGCTTCCTTCCTGGGAGCATGACAGCAGTGGGGAGGAAGGAGTGAAGGGCACAGCTGAGGCAGACACCCCCTTCCGAATCTGAAACCCAGAAACAACCAAAATCAATCTTGCCTCTCTGGCTCCAGGACCTAGCACAGCCTGATACCTACTGGGACTCAAAACCTACTAGTGGATCCACCTTTCCCAGGCCCAGCTTACCCGGTAAAGGCCAGCAGGGACATGAACCGAATAGATGGCATCATCCTCTAGCTCCTGTGGGTGGGGGAAGCACCATGGACTTCATTGCAGGCCCTGTGGCAGGCCCAGCCCTGTCTTCCCACCCAGGATGCACAGGCAACTCACAGTGCTGTGGAAGGGCTGTAGCCGTGTGGTAAGCTCATCCCCAGGTGCACCCCCAAAGGGCTTCAGAGCAGAGCCTGGCTCATACATAGAGAAGGCCTGGCGGTCCCGGCGGTGGGTGCTCCCACCAGGTGCCATGGGTGTGTGCTCTGCCCGTTCACTGGGGAGTGGGGGTGTGGGCACGGGCCCTGGTGGCTGCCGAAGCTGCAGGTTCTCTGCTTGCAGCTTGTGGATCTGTCAGTGCACACAGTGGTATCCAGCTCTAGATGTGAGCAGGTACCCTACCTCTGAGAGAAGACACCCTTCCCTCCTAGTGTCTTGAACTCCTAACCCCAGGCTGCGGTCCTCACCTCCCTCTGCAGCCGCCGAAGTTCATCACTCAAGCTGCTGTTAACCTTCATGAGCTGCTGCACTTTTGCCTCAGAGGTAGCCAGGGCCTTCTTCAGCTCCAAGTATTCCTGAAGTGTCACGGCCCCATCAGACAGATCTGAGGAGTCCATGCTCTGCACAGAGAAAGAGAAACTGGTCAGCCATGGGGATACAGATCAGCTGCCCTTGAAGGTGGGAGCAGCCCCCTATGTCCAAGGCTCTGTAAGAGCTGGGGCTTCAAAGGGGCATGAGAGGATGGGTAGGGACAATGCTCAGACCCGGGCACGGTTGTTCCGAGTGGCACCAGCACTCCGTAGTGGCTCTTGGTCTGTGTCCTCGTCGGAGGCCACACTATCATAGTCGTGCTGGTCGTCAAGGTCACTCTGGCTCCTGGTAGACAGCTCCAGGTTGTCTGAGGACACAAGATCTGTGCTCAGTGCTCACTCAGCCACAGAACCCATTCCTTTCATGTCCCGCTGCAAAGGGAGCCACCCAGAAAAGTATCCCGGGACGATGGTGCCCACAACCCTGCTCAGGGCCTTCCACCTGTGGGGCTGCTCAGGCTCTTGCCCTGCTGTCTCCGCTTGGCCTCACTGAGAATATCAATGATCAAGGTGGCAAACTCCCGGGCATTAAAGCGGGCCAATTTCTGTCGCCCCTGCAAGGCAGAAAGGACCAGGACAGCATAAGAGACAATGGGCCCTTGTATCAAACCCATGGGGATGGGGACAAAGCAGCATGGCAATAATGCCCCGTCATCTGATTTAACCACAAGTACAAAATTTCAACCCTATTTCACCTGGTTAGCACAGATACCCAAGGTAAGGCCAGCATAGCATACAGAGGCCGAATTACCACCTGAGGCTGCTTACCAAGACCACAGAATGGCCTCTATCCCTGCTCCAAATGGGAGGGCCAGCCAGGCCCTGAGGAAGACCCCAGCAAAGGGTGGAGAGCTGACCTGCACCTGCCCACGGCAGGGTGAGGAAAAATAGGGCTCCCAAGAAGGGAAGAGCCACCCAGGTCCCCTCACCTGATTCCGCGTGGCTGAGTATTCTGGATTAACTGGCAGGAACGGTACAGCACTGCGCTCTGTCACCAGGGTGCTATGGTTTTGGGTAGCCAGCCACACTGTGGAGGAGAGGAGCTCATCATCTGCCATGGCAGGACTTCCAGGGTGGAGATGGGTAAGTGTTATAACAATACCCCAAGCTAGCAGTTTGAGTCTGACAAGGGGGTGATCGTTAAGCCCAAGAAGCCAGGCTGGGCCAGGGCAAGGATGGGTGAGGCCACTGGCAACTGAGGAGAGGAACAAGGCCAGTCCTGCTAGGCCAAGCCCACAGTTTGGGCTGGAACTTGGCTGTGGCTTGGAAGGAGTGATGCAGGGGGGAGGAGCAGGCCTGGGGAGGTAGCCAGCATAGTGATGACACTGGCCCAAGATTGGGGGAGGGATGGGCTGGCTCCTCCAGCTGAGCACACTCTGTCCAGTGAGGAGCTGCTGGCAGGCTCACAGCTGGTAGGCGCTCACCAGCAGGCAGGGTTCTGAGACACCCCACTTCTTGTTAGTTCCACTAAAAGACCCAAGCCCCTTCCTAGACCCCTCCACCCAGGTCTAGTCTATGCCAGTTCCTACTTACCAGCATCATTTTCTCTTCTGTCCACCTCATCATAGACATCCATGGCAAGTTCTTCAAAAAGTCGGTTGCTGAGCTGGAGGCAGAGAAGGTGACCCAGGTTTATAAGATCACCAGCACCAAAGGCCAATAAGGCTAGCTTACCAAGTGTGGGAAATGGCTTGTGCTGCCTAGCCTAACAGACTCAGATGGAGAAAATGGGTAGGGATCTACATGCCAAACTCTAGGGGGAAGAGGCCAGACAAGTTTTTCCTTGGTATGTCAGCAGTGGAGGTGACGTCCTAGTAGTTGTAACACTCTGGAGAACAAGAAAAGCCAGGGTCAAAGACAAAGGCATGGGGAGCTCATGAAGACTGGTGAGGTGGTACCGGCAGAGGGAGTAAAAAACTTAGTAAAAGCCGGGCGTGGTGGTGCACACCTGTAATCCCAGCACTTGGGAGGCGGAGGCAGGAGGATTGGTGTGAGCTGGAGACCAGACTGGGCTACAAAAGTGAGTTCAAGGCCAGCCTGAACTGTACAATGAGATCCTGTCTCAAAAAGACAGAAAAAAAAAAAAAAAAAAAAAAAAAAAAAAAAAAAAAAAAAAAAAAAAAAAAAAAAAAACCAAAAACAAACAAACAAACAAAAACTTAGTAAAAGCTGGGCATGGTGGTGCACATTACAAGTCTGAACCCAGTGTGGGCCACTTAATGATTTGGGTAAATTCTGTCTCAAAAAGAAAAGAGGAGCCAGGCGTGGTGGCGCACGCCTGTAATCCCAGCACTTGGGAGGCTGAGGCAGAAGGATCAGTGTGAGTTCGAGACCAGCCTGGGCTACAAAAGTGAGCTCAAGGCCAGCCTGAACTGCACAGTGAGACCCTGTCTCAAAAAAAAAGAAAAGAGGAGCGTGAAGAGACACTAAGGATGTAGCTCAATGCAGAGGCTCTGGATTCAATCACCTGTGCCGATGGAAGAAAGGACAAAACTTGGAAAAAGGTGTCAGGAGAGAGGAAGAGGGAGCAACAGGATGGGGTGGGGGCCAACTCCCAGTATATAGGGCCTAAGAGCAGACTTACCGCTTGCAGCTTCTTCTTGGCGGCTTTGGCCAACTCAGACAAATCCAGGCTGCAGATACAGCAGGGAGAAGGGGAGAGACCAGGAATGAAAGGTGGCCGGCGCCTGCCAATGATTTCCCAAACATGCAGAGATTTCCCAGGAAGACAAGACCCCCAGTGGCGCACACAGGATACCTCCCCTCCATACCCAACCTCCAAAGTCTGCTTCCCAGCAGGCACGATATACCTCTGAGACATGCACTTTTGCCGAGATCTAAGTCCAGAGGAAGGCAGCAGAGGGAAGAACAGGACAGAGGCAGCAATTACCCGAGAGCAGGGCAGCACAGGTCTTTGTGTACCAAGCTCAGACCCGTTTCCACACACGCCTGACCCTCAGTGTACAGATGAGGGAACTCATCTGCCCTCGACCTGCTTCTCTTCCTGCTTGCTCTTCCTCTGTGATCTATCCATTCACTGACCAAGGAGTTATCTGAGGTCTCCCTCACTACCAGCATCTCAGCCAAGCCTCCTAGTTCTGACATTGTTTCCTTTTGCCTGGGCTTTTGCAATATTTGCTTAAATCTTTTTTTTTTTTTTTTTTTAATGTATTTGGTACAGGGTCTCACTGTACAGCCTAGACTTATAGTGCTCCTCTTGTTTTCAGCCTCCCCAGTGTTGGGATTACAGGTGAGACCCACCACGCCTAGACTCTCTTAATTTTAAAAATTTATTTATTTGGTACAGGGTTTCACTATGCTCAGACTCATAGTGATCCTCCTGCCTCAACCTCCCCAGCTCTGGGATTACAGATGTGTGTCACTACACCCAGTTTCAGTGGCTGGCATGGCAAGCCTGGAGTTCTGGGGTTGGCATGGCATATCGTACTGGGAATCAGACCCGGGTCCTTGTGCTTGCCAGGCAGGTGCTTAGAGGGATGAGCTATCTCCCCAGCCTGTAACCTTCTCTTAATCCATCTTCCTATATCCAGTCTTGCCCTTAAATTCCTTTCTCTGCCCAGCAGCTAAGGTGGGATCATTTGAGCTAGCTGACTTTGGAACTGCCCGTTTCTGCAATCCTTCTCATTCTCAGAATCCCACGTAGCTGATATTATAGGCAAGCACCATCATATATGGCTTTCACCAACCTCCACCACCCACCTTAAAACATCTCAGTAGTAATAGGGCCATATGGCCCACTTCAACCATACTTCATCAAAAAGCTCACCTAAATATGCTATTTTTAGGTAATATCTTATTTAACCTCAGTTCTGAAAAAGGGTGGTAATGTCAACTCCATTTCCAAGTGAGAGAACCAGGCTAGGAGAGATTAAGTAGCTTGCTGCAAGTCACACAGCCAGTAAGTGACACAGCTGACTTCACACATCCATGCTAACAACCCTGTCCTCAGGTCTCTCTGAGGCTCACAGATCTGGTCATTGTCTTGCCTGACTATAACCTTGCTTCTTGCCTCTCACAGTGTGCTGTGGCCACGTGAGCTGCCTGTAGTTCTTGGCACTTCATTTCTAACCTCTGCTCTCTTGCTGTGGGTGCTCCCTACGTAACACTGCCCTGTCTAGTCTCAGCTCTCAAAAGGCAGGGAACATTGTGTAACCTATGTCTCCAGTGCAACAGCTGGCTTTGAGATGTGGCACATTTATCATACGTACACACACACACACACACACACACACACCCAGGTGGAACCACACTAGAGAAGTAGTGTAGAATCTCAGAACAGAGGAGGTTTGGATTTAGGGATCTGAGCTGCCTAGGCCTGACCATCCCAACTGTTCGCCCAGGACCTGGGTAGGTGGGGGAAGGAGGCTACAGTCCCTAGATCCAGGCCAGGAGTAGCCTGGCATAACTGTGTGGCCATCAGAGGGCCACCAGGTGGCGCCAGCATTCATCCTGAAAGCTGAGTGTCTGGGGGAGTCCCTTAAGGCCTGGTGCTTGGGGCCTCTCACATCAGATGCAGAAAGGCCCCACCCACACCTCTGTCCAATTTGGGAGCACATCAGAGATCTGGTCAGCAGTTCCAAAGTCAGCTAGCTCTCTGGAGCCCACATTCTGTCAGCAGAGCAGAGGTTTTATGTAAGGTCATATGGCAGATCAGAACCCAGGGATATACCTGTGTACCCTTGGACCTTTCCTTGCATTCAAGTTCTCCACATACTTGACAGTCTTGGGGCTCAGTTGTGCTGACTACATTCTAAGCTGGTATCCCTTAGCTACATTAGACCCATATTAGGGAGAACTGGGCTTTGAGTACCTGTGCTTCCAGCCTGAGAGTGAAGGGTAGGGTCCTGGGCACCTCTACTCTGAGGAGGGTAAGGTACAGGACTCTGGGGTCAGGTACCCTCATGGCATCAAATAGCCTCAAGGAAGTGGCATCAGTGGGCACTCACCTGTCAGCCATCTGTGGGATGATGTAATGCCCATTCTTGTGATCTGAACAAAAATAAAAATGCCAAGTCACTGATGCTAGATGGCCTCAGGAGCTGGAAGCCCACCTCACTGTTCTGAGTAGGGTTGGGCACCCAGAAGTGTAAAGAAAGAAGGACATGTCACCCCAAGAGCAACTGGAGTTGGACCTAAGGCCCACCCTACTCTCTAGTATCAACATGCTGCAGCCCAGTGCCTGTAGCAATTTCACAGGAGTCAGTTGCTTAGCAACACTGTTCCCCAACTGGCTTTGTCACTATGGCACCTACTGCTGGGGTGTGTCTGGGTCCCACCTGCCTGGTCCAGCCCAGCCAGCCCGTATTCTGCTCACCTGGCTTGCGCCCACAGAGGTAGAAGGCCAACCGGTCAGTGAGTTCATACTGGCACTCAACTAGCCTTTCCGCCAGTTCATGGTGCCCTGCCTGCCTGTGGGGAGGGGCAATGCTCAGCCCTGGAGCAGGAGCCCACCCCCTACCCACCCAAGGCTTACCTTTCAGCTGATCCTCACCTGGCATAGTCGATGGGTGTGCGGCCGTTGACATCAGGGGAGCCAGGGTCAGCCCCATACACCACCAGCAGCTCAGCCTGCAGTATCTGCCCTGCCTTGGCAGCCACATGCAGAGGTGTGGTACCCTTCTCAGGGTGGAAGAAGTTGGCCTGGGCACCCAGGGACAGCAGGCGCAGACATGTCTCCAAGTTGCCCGTCCTCACGCTTGAGTGCAATTGCTGTTAAGGAGCAGTGTGCAATAGATACATATGTGCATGAGGTACACACCCCTTGCTCATGTGGTACCTGGCCTAGGCCACTCTTGGGGCTCCTACAAGTTCTTAGGGATCCAGCTAAAAGGGCCTTAGTGGGGGAAAACAGAGGGCTTCTCACTAGGAGTTAATGCTAATTAATAATAACTGCTGCCAGTCACCGTGTACCATGAGCTATGTGCTCTGCTTGGAAAGATACCTGTGAGTTGGATGCTACTGTTACTTTCTCATTTTACAGATGAGGAAACTGAGGCTCTGACTAGCTAAGCAACAGTTCCAAATTTTTCCAGTTTCTGAGTGGCAGCTGGGGGACTCTACCCTTGTGTGACAAGCTGGCCACGTACAGTTTAACAGGGTGATCTTGCTCCCTTGCTGTACCCAGAATTTTTCCCTGACTTGGTTGCCTTGCCTAGGAAGAGGAGAAAAGGTCCACCCATTTGTTGTGGGGCCCTTCAAACCTTGCTGAGGTCTTTGGCAGTGACCCCATCATCGTCTCGGCAGGGAAGTTTATGCACAAATGCCAGCATCTGGTACTTGGCCCTGATGAACTCTGACTTGATGGGGCTGCATGGAGCACACAGGAGACAATGGGGAGCAGAGCAGGGGAGGTGAGTCACCCAGCCACCTTCTGGCCCATCCAGAGCACACAGACTTGCCCACCGCCTCGGCAGCCCCACTCACTGGACTTTGTCTTGGGGGTTGGCTTTGCGCCGGCCACTCTGTACTTGTGCAGGGTCCAGCAGAGAGTGCTCCCAGATGGAGTTGGCCCCATTGCTGGCGAGTGTGTGTACCATCTGTAGGGAAGAGATGCCAAGTGCGAGTGCCCAGTGCTTGCTGGGTACCAGGGGAAACATGCCTTAGGTGTCTGCCACGGCTGGAAATGGCATGGCTGGGCCTACTGGATGTCTGCTCTTCACACTGGTCAGGCCACCCAAATGCAGGTCTTGCTTCAGGTTCCATGGTGGTATGCCAAGGTTCAGAGATGTTAAACTTGCTCAGTGCTACCTGTCCAAGCTGCTAAGTGGCCAGGCTAAGAGCTTTCTTTATGCATGGGGTTAATGGAAGAGCTGAGGATCAGGCTCTGCCCCAGGTATGTACTACCCTGCATGTGAGTGTGGGGAGAAATAACCATGCTCTGTGCACAGGAAAGGAGAATCACTGACCCAGCTTTGTACCTGCAGAAGTGTGGGAGGCCAGGCGCTGTGGCGAAGGTGCTTGACAATGGAGATGTGGCGTCCCAGGCTTCGGTGCACACTGCAGCACTCGTCACACACCAGCACACCCCTGCTGATGGATGCCCAGCCAGGGTCTGGGGGTGAAGGGGTAGGAGCAAGGGTCAGCTAGAGTCAGATGACAGGACAGCCAACAACTCTGGAGTATCCACTTTGGGTCTTATGCTTAATGCTTCACAAATATTCATTCAGTGGGGCCACAGCAAGTCTAGGAACTAGGAGGGGACTTCCCTCAGAGCTCACAGCTAGAGGATGAAGTCTATTCAGCAGGCACATTGCTTCTTCCCTGTAACCACCTTTCCAGATTCAGTCTTTTCCAGAGGAATAAGGCTGCTGCCCTAACCATGTACTACGTGGTCCTGTCCCATGACAGTGGTGTATCCTTCCTGTATCCAAGACGGCTGCAACCTGCCTGACAGATCGTACCCTTCAGCAGGCTCCTGCCCTTGCCTCCACAATGACAAGTAAGACACCCTTTCAGGCCTGAGTCGCCCATCACATCACTGTGGGCTCAAGTCCCTCCAAGGATGGACAGGGCAAAGCAACTCATCTTACAGGGTACCCACTGTGTATCAGCTGGGTGTTTTGTGTATGATGCAAGGGAAGAAATACTATTCTGTTTTACACATGAGGACACAGTGGCTCAAAGAGGTCAGAGGTCTTGTTCTAGGTTACAGAGCTAATGAGTAAAGCTGCTGAGAAGTGGTTAGGGCAGCAGCCTTACTCCTCTGGGTGTTTCGGTAGCAGAGAGGAGATCAGGTCCACACACCCTCTTGCCTTCTGTCCCTGGAGCTCCAAGGGGGTAATAAGTCCTGGTGACCAATTTGTCCTCTGTGGAGAGGTGAGCTTTGGAAACAAGAAGAGGGGCTAGTGTTGGGTGGGAGCTCCCAAAGTCCTCAAGGGTAACAGAGATGCCATCCATTCCAGGCCTCTCTGGAGAAGGGGAGGAGACAGCCTCATACAACTCAGGCTGCTGAAAGGTCATGGGGGAGAAAGCAGCCATTGTGTGCTCCTTGAGAGGGGGTAGGGCACTGAGTCTCTCTCCCAAGACTCTCACTCTACCCAGGCCCATGCCTGAGCTAAGGAATCCCTGTTTAGGGATGGGGGTAGCTTGCTCTTGGCTTGCCCACAGCACTCAGGGTAGCCAGCTGTACCATCCCCCATCCAGAGAGGAATAGTCTTGGGGTGATGAGAATTTCTCTAACCCAAATTCTCAGGCCCTTCCCCTCCAGAAACTCCCATCTAGGTTCCAAAGAGAATTGTAAGAGTCAGGGGCCTAAGACCTCCCTACAGTGAGTGTCCTCCCAATAAAGCATGGCAAAGTGAAATGAAGACAGCTCAGTCTTTGAATCCAGGCTTAAGAATCCCAGAAAACAGGACAATGAGAGATGAACAAAGTGACAGCCACTCATCTTCCCAGGGGGCTGATATCAGGGCTTATAAGGAATGGTCCAGCCATCTATGCCAAGAGGGGGAGATTTAGGCCACTCTTTTGTATTGACACTGTCACAACAGTCAGGCACCCAGGCATGGGAAGCTCCCTCCCCCAGCTTCCAAACACCACTGAGTGAGGGGGTCTGCCTGCCAGTTGTCTCTGGCAGCCTGGACAGGAAGCGGGAAATGATGCAGTCTAAATTCCTCTTGTTGAAATGGTGGAGTTTCCTGTAAGAGGGGAGCCGCCCAGGCCAGGATCATAAATGGCTTGTCCTGAGACCTCCACCTCAAGCCTATTCCCCAACTGGAAAAGTTAGGACTAGAAGTGCCCCAGAGCCCCAAGCAGTGGACAGAGCAGATATGACAAGCTCCTGGTTATGGCAGCGCCCAAGAGTCTTCTACCCTGGGAATGTGATTCAAGGCATATCCTTATGCCTGAAAGAGGAGTCTTCCCTCTCATTCATGGTGATGAGGCACACTGTCCTGGTCTAGGCTACCCTGCTTCCAATTCAGTTCTGGATGACACAAATGAGAAACTACCCAAACTATTCTACCTACGTTCTACACCCCCAAGTAGAGTGTAGAAAGTGGCCTTAGGTCTATCTAAGCAGAACTCCCAAATTTTCCTAAATATAAATGCCGAGGATTTCTTTTTTATATATTTATTTTTAACTTTTTATGTATTTGTTACAGTGTCTCACTATGCCACTCAGACTCACAGTGATCCTTCTGTTTTCAGCTTCCTCAGCGCTGGGATTACAAGTGTGTGCCACCATGCCTGAATTTGACAGCTGGCTCAGTGTGCCCAGAGGTGAGGCTGGTGTGGTATGTGGTGTTGGGGACTGAACCCCAGGCCCCGTGCTTGCCTAAGTAGGTGCTTAGGTCGCTAAGCTATCTTGCTGGCCCCAAGAAGGATTTCTGAAAGTTAAACAGTTATTGTGCTTTAATGACTCCCTGCCCCTAAGAAGCTCTCTGGACCAAACTTGGAGCAGAAAGGACAGGAAACAAAGGCTAGGAGTAACTTCTGACTTGATAGGGTATGGATCTGGTATATATAGGTAGGAAGAAGGAGGGATCTTGGCGTAACAGTAATTTGTGCTAAACACAAGGAAGCCTCTACTAAAGTAAATTTATGCACCTAGTTATAGCAATTGGTGGTCTCTAGAGCCAGCAGTATTGCATAAAAACACTAGCTTCAGGCCTCTCTTTCCTGAGATATGGAACAAATCATCAACAGGTAAGAGGGAAAAGCCAACCCCGGAAAGTAGGTAAGAATAATCTACCAATAACTGGAACAGAGGTGAGAATGATGGCTACCTTTATGGGCATGGACTGGAGGGGAGGGGCTCAATAACACCTCTGAACATAATAGAAATGTACATCTTGATCACAGTGGTAGTTATGCTTGTTTACACATGTAAAAATCCACAGGACGAATGCTAACATGCAGGTATGAGGCTATATGTAAGTTACACTTCAATAAAAGAGGAAGAAAAGCCCACCATTTACTCTACCCCAAATTCTACATTATGAAGAGACAAATGACCCTACAGGTCGCCAGCCCTGTTCACCCAAAGGATGAGCACCTTTAGGTCTTGACTTCCCTGCCTGAAATGGCCAAAGTAGGGGCCCAGCAGGATGTCTCAGTGGTCTAAAGCACTTGCTTAGGAAAGCTTGGGTGGCTGAAGGGACTGTGGTTCGATCCCCGGCACCATAGACTGCGCCAGCCCTGCCCTCAGAGCAGGCTGAGCTGGCCATAAAAATAAGTAAATAAACAAACAAAAGTTCTGAAACAAGAAAATAAAAAATTCTTAAAAAAAAAAAAAAAAAAAAAAAGAAAAGAAATGGCCAGAGTAGAAAATCTAATGTGGCGGTCCATGGCAAGAGGAATATGGCCAGTGAACTCAGGACTGAGGCCATGTGGCAGAGTAAGAGGAGGCGAAGGAAGGGGGAAACCAACATTGTTCAGTACACTGTTCCCTCGAAGACTCTCATGGTAGGCAGGGTCACATGAGGGGTCACAAGCTGCCCCAGCAGCCATGCCATCTCCAGCTGCCCTGCAACCTACACTGACCCTTAGATGTATGGGCCCTTTGGGCACAGGCTGCATCTTACTTCTCACCTGTCACCAAACTAAAGTATAAAAACACTGTGTTTCTACTTCTAGGGCTGGGTGGGACTGCAGGGCTCCTATTACAGTGATAGGGACCTATGATTCTGGGTGGAGACATATACAAGGATATCCATTGGATCTGGATTCTAGACTGCTAAATATCTCCATACCGTTCTGGCCTGAGATGCTATAGTCCCAGGCTGAAAATGTCACTGCCTGCTAGGGTCACATGGTAGGCAGGGTAGGGGTATAGAATAGTTCTGACAAGAAGTGAAACATCTGAACCTGCCAGACACTATGCTAGGTGTTGGAGAGGATGATGAGTAAGAGTTTGTCAGCATCTTGCCCACTTTACCATCTTCCTGATTTGCATTTTGGACCAGGGAAAAGGAGGTATCTGTGGCACCAACACTTTTATGAAATAAAGACTGAAAATAGGAGCTGGGCTCTCTAACACACCTGAGACATACCAAGCCTATTGGGTATCCCAAGGCTCCAACCAGACCTTCACAGACTATGATGAAAAACAACACCTTTGCAAATGCTACCTGACAGTCCTCTGTCCCAGAATTGAGAAAAGAGGTATACAAATAGGAAGGCTCTGAAAAATCCATTTCTACTCCAATTTGTTTCACAGCTGCGGATACTGAAGCTGGGGAAGGAAAACCCTGTCAAGGGTCACTGAGTAAGATGGAAACAATACAGATGGGTGTCTATTAAGTAACCCCCATGCCCATCCCACTGAGGTCTGAATATCCTATGATGAACAGAAAAGGCAAAGTCTCCCCTTAGTCCTGGCACTCTGACCAGCCCAAGGATACAGAAAGGAAGTCAGTTTTTAGCTAATTACAGATAGGCACACCTAACCCAGGATAGTTCCTTCAAATCATGGCATGCCCAAAGGGAAGCCTCCAGGTCATAACCACCCACAAGATACTCTTGTGTCCTTGTGCCTGTCAGTTACTACAGCTCCTAAATATACTAGCTTGGATCACAAGAACTATTAGGCCATCTGTGGGGCTCATCTTGTTGGGGTCTGGAACTTTCCAAGGCGTGGCTAGAAGTTATGGGTTTTGCAAACAGCACTCCTCACCCTCATATTCATGTTCATAGTTCCCCATGGAGTTCACTAACTCCATGAGCCTGCTTCTTAGAAACAAAATTATTTCTAAAGTCAGGATGGAGAAGGGCCAAGAGCTTCTTTTCCCCAGGCCAGCTGCTGAACCCTTTCACTAGCTGCATCCTCCCATATTAGAAGGGAGCAGCCTCATGGGTCACTGTCCCTCATTTTCTCAGCAAAACAAGGGAGTTCTACAGCAGTGCAAATCTTTACATCCCAAACTCTGCTGGGATGTAAAGGGGGAAAACTGCGTAAGTACCACCAGAAGGCTAGCCAGGAAACCAGCTAGAAGCTGGTTAGGGTGGCGATGGGAGTGTCTAGGCACCCCTTGTCAGCATCCCATACCCAATTTTGGCCAAGCGAGGCTACGGGTTCAAGAGCAATCTGTGCACAGGCTGAGGCAACGGCAACCCCATCTTCTCAAACAGGCTTCACTAAGAACATGAAGAGCTAGGTCCAGCTGTTCCCTGCTACCAGAAGGCTTGGGGATGCTTCCAGGGAAGATGTCTAGGTTTGGACTACATCTAAAACACCAGGCCCCAAAAGAAGCCCCAGACTGGGGAACCAGGGGCACGGAGTTCTAGGAGTCACCACCCCTTCAGGTGCTCCTGAAGAAACTACATCCAAGACCCCAGCTCATCTGCTCCTTGTCCTCTGCCACTTCAGCAGATACATGGACCGTACCAGCAGCAGGTGCAAGACCCGGGGGTGGCTCCGAGATGACACAAAACCACAGTTGTGTCCACTTCCTAAATCCTGTCGGCCTCTGCCACGATCCTAAGGCCACCCTAGATTAGAGCTTTTCTGTCTGGACACAGAGGTGGAGGTAGGAAGGTGCTAGCTGCCCGTCTCCCTCAGACTGCAGGGTGTGAGGCGGCGCCGGGAACGTCCTTCCTTGCTAGGTGCACTGACTAGATGAAACGCGGGGCCCCCTAGGCCCGCCCTCCCGCCAAGGACTGGGTTCTGCAGTGGGCCGGGCAGGAGCCGAGGCCAGAGGCCGGAGGCCGCAGCCCCCCGCCCCGCCCCGCCCCGCCTTCCAGCCCCGCAAGGCGCCTCCGCCAGGCCAGGCGCCCGCCCGGCGGCGGCCTGGGAGCGCGGTCCCGCCCCCGGCCCGGCCCGGCCCGGCGCGCCGCGGCGCTTACCCGGGGCGCTGCAGTCCGCACACACCTCCGCTCGCGGCCCCTTCCGGGACATCCTCAGCGGCGACGCGGCCGCAGCCCTCTGGGCCAGCGTGGGGGGCGCGGGCGGCGGGCCCGGGCGGCGGCGGCGGCCCTGCTGTCCGGCCCGGCTCCGGCAAGGCCCTGGCTGGGCTGCGCGCGCCCGGCCAACCGTCAGCCCCCGGGGCTGGCCCGGACCCCGCCGTGCCCGCCTGCCCGCTCGCCCTCGGGCGCCCTCCGCCCCGCGCCACCCCGCGCCGCCCCGCCGCCGCGCTCCGCTCGCTCTCCCCGCCCCCTGCGCGGCTCCCAGCCGCTCCTGCAGGAAGCGGCGCAGGCCCTGCCCATCAGGGGAGGGGCGGCCCTCACCCCGCCCGGCTGCCGGGAGCTGCCGGCCGCGCCTCCCGGAGAAAGGAAGCCGGGAGCGCGGGCGGGAGGGCGCGGGGAGGGGGGGCGCTTAAAGGGACAGTGGCCGCCTCCTGGCTGGCGGGCGGTTGTGCTCACGGTCTTGGTCTCAGTTCCGGCGCTCCCCTGAGCTGTGTGAATCATCCTCACAGTTCCGTCCCCTTTATTTGCTGCCTAGGGGCCATCGAGGGGTGCGCTCTGCCCAAGGATGGTGTTTCAGGAGTGTTAGAGAAAAGAGGCAGGAACTGGAGGCCCAAACCCCCTCCTAGGCAAAAAAGCTTTGCCTCACTTCGGCAGGCGTGAGGTGCGCCTCCTGGTTATCCCGGTGTACATATCAGTGACCAGGTGGTGTATATATTCACGTCCTTGCTGAGTATGCACATCACCAATAATGTGGACGCCCAGATGTTAGTGAGGTCATGAAGTGTGTCCCTCTGCGTCCAGACTAAAAATACATTTGTGCTTCTGTCTTTGCCTGCATCCAGAGAGGCAGAGAGGAAAGCATCTGATTTAAGACCTTCCGAGGAATGACCACTGTGACCATGACCATGCATGGTGTTTCTGGGGCATCTGAAAGATTTGTGTACACAGTGTGTGCATACAACATTTTCTTATGAGGGTCTTTCTTCCTGGACTTCACACTGGAAGGCAGGAGAGGAACATGGTGGGAAGTGAGCAGGCCACACGTGGGTGCACCTCTGCACTGAGCATGCTCCCCTGTACACGTGTGCTTCGTGCGCTCCCAGCCCCCATCCTTGCAACAGCAAAGGGCCAGTGTGCTTTGCTTGTGGGGAGGACAGAGGTGCTCAGGACTAGGCCTGAGGGACAGTTCAGTGGTGACAAAATTAATGGAGGGTTCCCCTGATATCAGGGATTCGTGGTCAGTAACAGGGCAGGGGAGACCGAAAGGTCAATTTATCCCAGCAGTGCCAGAGCAGCAGTGACATGGCGGTGGGTGGGCTTTTTCCCTAGGGGAGACAAGTAACACTCATGAGTCACACCGCCAGAAATATATGCAAAGCTGCCTTCTTCCCCTTTCCCTGCAGCCCAGATTGACAAGTTTGTTTGAAATCGCGATCCACGGGATATATTTATAATCGCACCTTAAAAAAAAGAAAAATTCCTTCAGGCCTCCTCTCCCCCACAGCCCGCCGCTTCTGCCAGCGAAGCCACCTCACGGGTGTGTTTAGGGGTGGGGGAAGAAACACCACCTGCCACCCGGTGCGGCACTCGCAGGAAAGGGTCCGAGGGCTTGGTGGCTCGCGCTCGGAGGACGCAGGAGTGGCCTAGTAACCCATACTAGACGCATACCCCAGTAGCGGTGGCCGCTGGTTCACCCTCCATCGACCCCCAGCTATGGAATTTCATTTATTAAATGTCGAGGCGGTTGCTGGCAGCCCTGCCGCTTGGCTGTCTTTGTTTCTCCGCTGTGTGGGCGCGTCTCAAGCACGTGGCAGCTGCAGCGCTCAGACCAGAGGAAAAAGACCTGGGTTTACAGTCTATGGCTATCTGGCAAAGAGAACACAGCTGCCCAGGGGACATTTCTCCCTCGATTTCGGCTGAGCTCCCTACTCCTTGGGCTCTTGGGTTGTGCAGAGAAAGGATGATTCACCCCTCACCGCACCCCACCCCCACCTACTGGTGGCCCCCGAGACTACCTAGGAGTGGCCCTGGCACTGACGCACAGTCCAAATTTTGTTCCCCAACCCCCAATTTCGTCACAGCCAAGCTTCTGGGCTTGAAGTTGGGGATACAAGAGTTTCTGGATTTCGCGATGGAAATGTCACTACCCTAGGAAGCAGAACAGCTAAAGCAGAATCACACACAAGGTTCTAAAATCAATTTAATGAGGAAATATACAGGCTTTCTCCTGGCCACTCCTATACACCTCTTCCCTCTTTTAACCCCCTCGCCATCTCCGGCTGCAGTGATGACACTCTGCTGACCTCTCGTGGTGGACGTGGGCAGCTGGCTCCGCCCAGGCTGGGAAAAAAAAGTCCACTCCTCCCTCATCCTTTCCCGCTGGGCCTGGCAGGGTGTGGAGGAGTCAGGGGAGAAGCCCACACAAAGAAACCCGAGAGAGGAGCGTGTGTGTGTGTGTGTGTGTGTGTGTGTGTGTGTGAAGGGAGGGGGGATGTATGCAGGCTTTTTCTGGCACTTCCCACACAAACACTTCTTGGGTTGTTGTTCTAACTAGGGCTGGAGTGGAATCCCTTCTTGCCTTATTTTAAAAGGGAGGTGGGGCACTCAGGAAGGCACTGCTTGCTTCTGTTTGCTTCTACCACCTGTTTCGGTCCACCTTGTTGGAGAATAAAGGTGGAGATTACCGAGCAGTTATTATCTTTAGCTGACCCCGGGCGGTAGAATCCAGTCCAAGGGTAGGTGGATTGAGAAAGTGAGAAAATGTAAACAATTTTCTTAAGGTCAGGCAGTTAGTAAGGAAGTATTTGAACCCAAGTATATCTGATATCCAGATTGCTCCTCTCCAGCGAGCTGGCCAAGCCTCTTAGTCCTTACAACTCTTTTTTTTTTTTTTTTTTTTTTTT
>PVJA010029287.1:0-26799 GCA_004027025.1 Myocastor coypus | reverse complement strand
GAGGAGGAGGAGGAGGAGGAGGAGGAGGAGGAGGAGACAAACCCCGGCTGAGCCTCGGCTCTGACTTGTAAACAGAGGCTTTGAAAGAGTAAAGTTGTGAGTTTGTCTCCACGAAAGCAAACTTTCTCAGCTGTTTGCTTTGGGCATTTTGCCGTTCCATCTGCAGAACAAGAATGGATTTCCTGTCCGCTTCTGCAGCCCGATTCCAGCTGTGCTCAGCTCTCCTGCCACCTCGAGGCTGGAGATCAGGAGTCAGAGGCTTCCGGGTCGGAGCCCGGGTCCAAAGGGCTTTCCTCTCCCGCTCCAGCCTTTCTTCCTCCCTGCCCTGCCGGTGGCGAACTGTAAATTGCTAACTGAGCGCTGGAGAGGAGGCCGGAGGAGCACAGATCTGAGAAGCTGAGGCTCCCCGGCAGAAAAGGAAAAGCGGCCAAGGCGTGGCCAGCCTGTAGGAGCCGGCTGCCCAGCTAGAGGAGCGATCGCCCGGCGCTAGTGTGGGGTGAAGAGGGGTAACCCTGAGAGTTAGGGGCAGTAGTCTACCCAACCGTGAACCTGCGCAGCGCCGAGGGTGGAGCTCTCCCAGGTCCTGGAACTGAACGCCAGCAAGGCCAAGCCATTTCTCTAAAGGCTGCAGCATGCAGGGTTACATGCAGGTTCATTTTTCTTGGACTCTCGGACAATATCCTTCATTTGTTCTTCTTAGCGAAGGGTCTACAAGCCATTCAGCATCTCACTACTAGATCAGACTCAGTGATCCACCTGTTTACAGCCTCCCAAGAGCTGGGATCACAGGCGTGCGGCACCACGCCCAATCTCAACGGCTGTCTCAGAGTACTCCAGGAGCAGGGCAGGGTGGGGCTGACACTGCAGGCCCCAGGAATCGAACCTCTGATCCCTATGCCTGCTTGCAGGTGCTTTAACCAGCTGAGCTATTTGGCCGGCCCCGATTTGTTCTACTTAAAGACAGATAAGCGTAAAATTCTCTTTTCATGTGTGTGTGTGTGTGTGTGTGTGTGTGTGTGTGCGCGCGCGCGCATACGTGCATGCACGCACATGCACACGCAGTACAGGAGGTTAAACTCCAGACCCTCACACTGTGTGACATCCTCAGAACTCGTTATTTATTTATTGTTTTCATTTATTCTTTATTTTTATTTTGAAACAGGGTCTTGTTGCTTCGCAAAATTGCCAAATTGCCCAGGTTGGCTCTGAGCAATACTCCTGCCTCAGCCTCCCAGGGTACTGGATCAGGGTTTCCTTTTTATCATGACCAAAGCATACAGACGCGATTACAAAGGCCCTCCCTCCATTTGTATCAGGGAGACAAAAGCAGCAGCTTAAAAGTGCTGCCTACAGGAGGCCGAAAAGAAGGTAGCTAGTTGTCCTTTGTCACTGGAGGATTCTGCAGACAAGCAGCAAGGGTCTTTTTCAAGTAGAGCCAGAATGTGAATCTTTCATAAGAACTCTTTGAAGTTAAGTGTTGATACTTAATTTAAAAGAAAATCCTGAAGCCAGGCCTGGTGGCACACGCCTGTAATCCCAGTACTTAGGAGGCTGAAGCAGGAGGATCAGTGCGAGTTCGAGACCAGCCTGGGCCACAAAGTGAGCTCAAGGTCAGCCTGAACTGCACAGTGAGACCCTGTCTCAAAAAGACAAAAAAAAGAAAAGAAAAGAAAGAAAACCCTATACTAGCCAACAAGTCATGACAAACCAAATATGCCCACAGCAAGGGTGTCAGAATTCTCTACTGCATGTTGTGACCTGCATTACCCCACCTGAGACAGAATCGGCCAACTGACTAGCTTTGAGTTAAACCTGGAGAATCCACAGGCCGCCTGGACAGGCTCTGGAGGGCTTGGGGGAAGGATGAGTTTATGTCCCGTATTTGTAACATTTCCAGCTGAATGCAAAATCAACACAACTACTCCTGGCAGGGTCACAGTGATAGTGAATACACTCACCTTGGTTTTTAGTACACCAATCCTTCCAAACCTCAAAAAGAAGTATGAATCAACGATCTTTGCTACCTTTATCAGCGTAAACAAAGAGATAAAAATATGGTGTAAAATTTTAGCTATCTTTCCCCATCCTACCTGCAAATGTGAAATTCCCCTGTGCTTCAATAAAGGAAAAATACATCCAATGAAGTCTAACAAATGCACCATCTGTTCATGAAGTGTAATGGACAGTTTTTATATGTGACACTACTGCCCTCGTGTGGTCAGAAGAAATAATTCACTGTTTTCCAAAGAGGTTTAAGGTTACTTTTTTTAAACGCACTTCCCACAAATATAAGCCATTTATAACATACAGCACCACATGAAGAGGAATTTGCTTTCAATAACACAAGTACCATTTATAACACAACCTTTATCCAAATAATACCCTGAACTCGGAGCTTTATTCCCTCCAAGTTTTCTCACAGGGAAGAAGAAAACAAGAGGGGAAAGGCTTATTTAAAAATATTGGGACAGAATAGAGGTGTGGCTCAAAAACCTAGTGATGGAATCAGTCCCGTTTTTATCAGAGGTCCTTACGCAGACTCTCACTTCATCACCTTTCTACCTCCACTACTTCCACAGCTGTCCCTCACCTCCACAGAGCAGGAAAGAAAAACACTCCAGCAAGGTGAAGGAGACAGAATGGGGACAACAGGACGCCTCCAGCTACACAAATCACAGTGCTGTTGTCCTTGCCCCTCCCCCTGATGACGCAGGGGCTGCTTCAGTCAAAAATTTAAACTGGAATATCTACGGCCCTAAGAAAGACAGCAGGTGTATTTAATATCGAAGCTCCTCTAATCTATCTGCAGAAGAGATAATTTAATCCATTCAATCCTTATCACCACCCTATGAAGGGTTAAGTTGCCATAAGCCTTCTTTCCCTTGGTGATCAAATCATAACATTATAGTTTGGATTTAGGTTCAGTGCTAAGATTTATATCAGGTCAATATGATTATTTATGTGATAATCTAAACCACAGTGGTAGGGCTGGCCAGATCAGCGAAGGATTAAAGCACATGCTTCCGCAGACACAGGAGCCAGGTGTTTGATCCCCAGCCTGCTTGCCCTGCCCCCACCACAGGCTGAGAGGACAATGAAATCTGGCATGGTGGCACACACCTATAACCCCAGCATTTGGGAGGCTGGAAACAGGAAGGATCACTATGAGTCTGATCTGTGTAGTGAGACCCTGTAGACCCTGTTCCAAATACACTTGAAAATAAAGAAATAAATAAACCACAGTGGTTAACATGAGTGTATGAGACACAGCACAGGGAGCAAAGTTTCCTCCAGAAGGTCAAAGTCAATCCATTAGGTCACAAAAGGAAGGACCCCCTTCACGTCCTCAAGGGAGCCTCCCCTTGCTGCAGGTCTGTGCCACTGTGGCTGGAGTCAGGGATGCAGCTGAGCAGCTGGCTGCTGCCTACAGACAGACGCAAAGGATTGTAGGGTGCTGCCGTGAGACCCAGCCCTGCCTGCTGGCATCACCTCAGCGCCACCACAAGAAGGAGTGGGCCCTTCCTGCCCACCTGATTCAGAAAGGGTACAATAACGTGTTTTTCACTTATATCCAGCTCAGGGACTGTTCTGGTAAGAATTTTAATCAGAGATGAATATTTGCTAAGAAGATACAGCAGAGTATCTGAGAAAACCAGTCTTGGCAGTAAGACTGGCCTAAACGGAACTTCCGCCTCCACCACTAATGAGCTACCTGTGTGGTCCCAGCACATCTGTGTCTGTGGACCTCACCTATAGAATGGGGCAAAGACAAGCTGGCTTCTGGAGTCGATGTGAGAAAGAGCAAATACAGGGCAAGATCTGAGCACAGCTCCCAGCCCATCACACATGCCAAAGGGCACTGGGAGGGCCGGCACTGAGAGCAAAGGGGGCCTTACTGTCAGCTGGGCTGGGGCAAGGAGGACTAGCCAAGCAAGGAAGTTTCCACCTGCAATTTAGACTGAGACTGTGGGGGCTAAGGAGATAGCTCCATGGCACAAGTGCCTGCCTAGGAAGTGTAAGGTCGGGAGTTTGAACCCCAATCCCACCCAAAAAAAATTAGACTGAGATTATGAGGGCTGCAATCTCTCTGGCATCAAGACTGGGCAGGACTGGGAATTGGATAGCCTGGCCAGCATGACCCATCGCCATGTGTTGAGCTTTTACTTCAGTCAAGATCCATCACCAGTCCTTTCCTTTCCCTTCCGAGCCATCCACCCCAGGGGCCAGTTGGTCAAGGGTGAGTGTGACATAGCAGCTGCTCACAGGAAGGGTTTCACACCATCACATTTCTCTGGCAGCTGCCCTCTTCCCCTTGCTACTCAGTGGCCAGCCCTCCCCTGTGGGGCCTCAGGGCCACATAGCCAGGCTTCAGGCTGCTTTACATCTCCGCTATCAAAGTCTGGGCAGCAGGATTAAGCTTCCAGTCCCCAACCTCCCTGCAACATGATGTCCACTCCACACTTAAATCCGGGGCCTAGCCGGGTATGGTGGTGCACGCCTGTAATCCCAGCACTTGAGAGGCTGAGGCAGGAGGATTGGTGCGAGTTCGAGACCAGCCTGGGCTACAAAAGTGAGCTCAAGGTCAGCCTGAATTGCTATGAGCCTCAGTCCCAACTGTTCTGGACAGATTTGCTAATTCTTTTCATCACTCCCCTTCCACTTTTTTTTTTTCACCAATAAAATGTAACCCCTTTAATTTGCCTTGACTGTATCATTTTCTGCTATAAAAGCTAAAAGTGGTTAAGAGCCTGGTCTCATGCTGGAGGGATTTTTTTCCATATGTATTGATTATGATATAATTTGCATACCATAAAATTCAATTTTAAGTGTAAAGTTAATGAGTACAACCATGATCACTGTCTTCTAATTGTAGATGATTTTCATCAGCCTAAAAAGTATCTGTTTGGCCACTTTCTAGTCTAACTCTTGGAATTTGGACATTTTATAGCAATGGAATCCCAAACGGGCTGTACTCTCGCACTGGGCCAAGCTTACTTCCCTGTGCTGAGCCCAGCCTTTCTGACAGCCCCTGGCGCGTGCAAATCCACACACCCTTTGCACTCGCTCTCCTCTACAAGAGGAACCAGCCATGGTGCTTGGCAGCTCCTCACGCACTGCCCACTTACATGTTGTTGGGCTCAGCCTGGAAGTTCGCTGCCCAGCAAAACCAGACCCAGGGCCTGTCTTCACGATATTATGCAAGTATTCATTTCACCATCACAGACGCAAAACTACTGATGTGCTACGTTCCAAAGAGCAGAGACAAAAATCTTGATAGTGATCAGAGAGGGGCTGACTCACTCCACCAGATTCACCTCTTACTAACAGCAGTAGCATCTTGAAAACAGATTTTCTGATGAAAAGAGAAAAATCATTGTTTTAACTAAAGCTAAGACATAGCACTCAGCACAGTCCCTATCAAAGTCCCAAATGCCACTGTGGGAGAATGTGACAAGCTAGCCCTAGAAGGCAGATAGAAATGCAAGGCTCCTAAGTAGCCAAGACAATTTAACAAAAAGCAAAGATGGAGGACTCAAAAATTCTAATTTCCAGGCTTATTACAAAGCTACAGCAGTGAACCATGCTTCCTCCTATTTCTGTAGCAGCTAAGTCTTGGAAGCAGTGTATGCACCTATCAGCAGCTGAACACTGAAGAAAATGTGGAACTTATGTACCATGGAGACCTAGTCTGCAACAAAGAAGGTTAAATATGAATCATTTGTGGGGAAACGGATGCACTGTGGAACTATGGTGCTGGTTAAACTAAATCAGACAAATGAGCTTGAATATGGCATGGTTTCTCTTATATGAAAAAATCCAAGCTATACATAAAAGTGCAAAATCGAATATAGATGATAAAAAACGTGGAGACAGGACTTCTGCAAAAGGAAAAGGAAGCAAAAGATTCAGAGAACTGGAGGAGAGGGGATTTTTTAAAAAGACTTAATATGTGTTGTGTCCATGTACCAGCACCCCACAATGAATGTGACTGTTACAAGAAGAACAAGAAGGGGAAGGTGAAGGCAAAGGGGAAGGGGAAAGGGAAGGGGAAGGGGAGGAGGGGAGTAAGAAGACTGGGTAGTAGCACTATAAACACAGACATATGCAAAAATGGGGCAGAATTACAGTCTGAAAATCAATTGACTTTTTTTAACAAGTATGGCAGGATAATTCAATGAGGAGCAATTTTTTTTTTTTATCAAACAAGGCTGAGATAACCAGATACTTACATGCAAAAATTAACTCAAACTAGATCTTTAAGTGAAAGATTAAAACTGTCATACTTAGAAGAAAACACAGATCCCTGTATGACCTAGCATTAAGCAATTGTTTCTGAGATAAAACTACAACAAGGTAGTAAAAGAAAAAAAAACAAATTTTGACTTTAAGAAAGTTAAAATTTTTTCCAGGCATGGTGGCATATCTGCAATCCTGGCACTCAAGAAGCTAAAGCAGGAGGGATGCTGTAAGTTTAAGGCCACCTTGGACTACACAGTGAGTTCAAGATCAACCTGAATGACATAATGGGAATCGGCTTCAACAAAAAATTTTAACTTTTATGCACCAGGGCTGATAAGATAGCTCAGCAGACTAAGCACCTGCTCTTAGACAAGTGCAGGGACTGGTTCAATCCCGGTACCACATGCCATGTCAGCCCTGCCCTCAGTGTGCACTGAGCCAGCAACTGAGTCCATGCATGATGGTGCATGCCTGTAATCCCAGTGCCAGGGAGGCTGAGACAAGAGGATCACTATGAGTCTGATCTGCACGTAAGACCCTGTACCAAAGGTAGGGGGGGACCTCTTAGGCACCATTTAGGCACCAAAGAACATCATGGGAAAGGCAGAAAGATAACCTATGGAATGATAGAATATATCTTAAATCAGATATTTTTTTAATCAGATATTTGATAGGAGTCTTAAATCAGATATTCTTCCATCAGAATACATAAAGAACACTCCAAAAAAAATCTAACTGAAAAACAGGCAAAGTATTGTGTAGAAAATTTCTCCAAAAAAAAAAAAAATGCACAAATGATTGACCAGCATATAAATGATGGAAGGGTGAGTGACTACAACCAAAAGGACAGGTGGTAGTACATTCTTCAAGGATTCCCAGAACACATCACCGTTAGGGACATAAAATCATGCAGCCACTGTGGAAAGCAGCTCAGCAGTTCCAAGAAGGCTGAGCCAGAATAACGCTAGCACCCAGCAGCTCCACTTCATTGTGTCTACCGAACAGAAGCACCCACATATATGGCCACAGAAGAGGTCGTGCCCAATGCTCATATCAGCTTTACTCCCAATAGCTAAAAAAGAGAAAGAGTCCCCATACCAATCATGCAGGAATGAATAAGCAGGATGTGGTATGTCCATAAAATGGAATAGCACTCAGTCTAGAAGAAGGAATGAAATAGTATTTCATGTCACAACATGGATAGACCTGGAAAACATTTGCAAAGTTGGACAAGCCAAACAAAGAAGACAACATATTGTGTGACTTAATTTTTATGAAATAGCTACAACAGAAAAATACACAGATATATAATGATTTCCTAGGACTGGGAGAGAGAAGAAGCAGGAGACAAGTGATAGCAAATGGACACAGGACTTATTTTTAAGCCAATTAAAATATTCTGGAATTTGATAGTGGCAATAATTATGTACCTTTATGTTCTGAAAGTGACCTTACTGAGCTGTATCTTCAAGGTTTGGTCATCTGGACTTGATCCAAATACAGAAGAACATGGGAAATGAGCATCCCAGGGTCACCTTCCCTGCACAACTTCCACGAAGCCCTTACCTCCCACTCAGAGCCCCCTTTTCCACCAGAGGGAGATTGCCCAGGAGGCAGGAGGAGAGAAGAGAGTCCCCATCTCCACCTTGCCTGTCAGTGCTCCCCAGCAATTGCCCCGAGCCCCTGGAGTACTGAGGCCTCCAGCCTCAGACTTCTCTCAGACCTCCCAGAAGCACTCCACGGAGCTCCTTGCTCTTCGGAGGAATGTCAGCAACAGCCACTCAGTGCGCACTCCTGAGCCACCTGCCCTGCTAGGAGCGTGGCAGGTCCCAGCCACATCTTCGCTTCCTGTTCATGAGCAGGGCTACACTGTCTGCAGGGCTCCCACGGTCTTCCCTTCATTCCTTCAGCAATCTAATCATGTCAGCATTTCTCCATGGTGAATTCTTTAGGTTGAACTATTGCATGGGCTTTCTTCTAACTTAATTCCACCCAAACAATGAAGCCCATCATGTATACATATTTCTTTCTTCCAGTTCTCTAAAACTCATATGGCAGCAGCAACTATTATATTAATCACTTTCCTGGACACAGTATCTGACACCCATGATTTAAAGGAAAATAGGTTTGATTTGTCTTAAGGGCCCAAAAAACTCAGTATGGGTCAGTTGGCTCTGAAGGAGAGACATCGCTGGCTCCTTCTGGAAGGCGCGTGTGTTAGCCACGTGCACTCAGGCAAGGTCCAGGCCACTGTGACAAGAAATGGGCAGGGACTGGTGTGTGCATGGCATGGCCCTTACAGGTGCAGAAGGCTCTGGGGCCTTTAAAGGGTAAAGAGAAAGGACTTACACGGCTTTTCTTCCTGCCAGGATTACTTTTTCTCCTCGCCTGCAGTCTCATCAGATTTTGCTAAGTAACACCCACATTGTTTATGCATATTGCATAAATTGTGGTAAATTTACAAGCAAGACTGCAAGAACCTTGCAAAGTTCAGGAAGCCGAAAGGGTCTGCAGAGCCTCCCACACTTGGGGGGCTGGGCCAAGGAAAGCTGGGGGGCTGTGGCCAAGGAAAGCTGCTTCCCTTGGGATGGCTGGGAAGCAGAAAGAGAAAGAGAAGAAAGCCAGCAGTGGGGGATACACCCTCCAGGCACGTTTCAAGTACCCCTTCCAAATATGACTCATCTCCTCACAGCACATTTAGCTATGAACTCCACAATGGATTGATGCCCAGGTTAGTACAGTAACCCTGTGATCCAATCAACGTTTAAAACACCACTGTTGTGGTTTATATGTAGTTGTCCCCACCAAAGACTCATGTAAATTATGGGGCTGTCAAGTGCATATAGCTCCAGGGGTGGGGCTTGAGGGGGTGTAGCCAAGACAGGCATGAACCCATTAAACTGACAGCATGCACTGTCAGAGGCCCCCACCCCCAGGTGGCAGTTTTCTTGGAGGTACCAGGAAAGTGAGGTCATTGCTGTGGCTAAACCTGACCATGTGGATTACAAGCTTTTGGGAATGGCTTATGGGAAGAGACTGGAAAGATTTGGAGATGTTTCCTATAAGCAAAGCGCTGGAACACTTTTGGCACTTCTGTAGGGGAGGTTCTGGTCAGAGCTCAGACCAGAAGACTGATAGCCAAGCTATAAAGACGAGGCTGGAGAGGCTCCTGCTGGAAAGGACTACTCTGGCTGTTGGACTACAGATCATTGGTGTTTTGGCTGGGCCCAAAATCTCTCTGAATTTTGCCCGTGTCCAGAGACTTTGCCTGAGACTGAGATTAAACATGGAGAACTAAAAAACCTTTCAAAGGAAATTGCAAAGCAGTCAAATATTGGGGTAGTGGCATGGTTATTGCTGGGGGCTTTAAGTCAAATATATGTTGAGAATGAAGAGCAAACAGGCCAGCAGAATGGTTTCAAGTGTTGTGAGTTTGGCCAGAAAGAAAGCACCAGCAAGGCTGTGGACTTCCAAGATGGAGCTGAGATCTCCATTTCCCAGGAGGAACAGGACAGTAGCAAAGATGCTCTGGGGGCATTACATGAGGTGGCAGGTTCTCACCCTTTGCAGCCTCAGAATCACAAGGGTGAACGACTTTGCTTTGAGGAGAAAGCTGCAGAGCCCCATGTTCCAGAATGGAGGCGGCGGTCACACCAGGTTGCAGACTAGCGGTGGCAGCCACGCTAGGTTCCAGAATGGAGGCAGCGACCACAGCAAATTACAGAATGGCGCCAACATAGAGAATCTGTCCAGAAATCCAAGTACTCAAACCCTATAGCTAAGAGAGAAGGAAGCCTGGCTACTGCTCCAGCTGGCAACAGACCTTGGCATCATCCACGTGGCACTGGTTTTAGGTGCATGCAGAATGCAGGTGTTCTGAGGTTAAGAAGGCTTCTACCTCAATTTCAGAAGGCCTGAGAGGTCAGTGTGCTCCAGGGAGGGCAGTGTGTGAAGCTATGAGTGAGAAGCCTACTCAGAGGAAACCCCAGAAGCTTGTAAAAGCCAGGAACGTGGATCATCTAAGGAAAGTTGCACAGAGGGACCATAGCTGACCTAAGAGAGAAGCTATGGGAGCTACCACCAAGAGTGCCACAGGGGCGGAGCCACATGGAGCTCACAATTTGCCACAGATAGCTTCAGATGTTCCACATGGAACTGTAGGATTTAATGTTTGCCCTGCTGGGTTTTGGACTTGTTTTGGCCCCAGTGGTTTGAGTCCTCCTGTGTATACCTTTAGGAAAGGCAGTGTTTCTTTTCTGCCTTTGAATGGTCAATGTATTTAATCTTTCATTTGTACAAGTACTCACAGTTGAGAGTTTGCCTTGGATCTTGGAGGAAACTTAGGACTTGGTCTTTTCAGCAATGCCGAAATGTTGAAACTTTGGCAACTCTTACATATAGAATAAAATGCCTTCTGCAGAAAGGGATGTACATGAGACTTTGGTGGTCCAGGGACAGAATGTTGTGGTTTCTATGTAGTTGTCCTTCCAAAGTCTCATGTAAATCATGGGGCTTTCAAGCACGTGGCTCAAGGGGCAGGGCCAAAGGACCAAGACAGGGCTTGAGGGACATGGCCAACAGAGGCACGAACCATTAAACTGGCTGTCAGAGTCCTCCCCCCACCACCCTATCACCCCACCCTGTGCAAGTGGCAGTGTCTTGGAAGTATAGAGTGAATCATCCTGGACACAGCAGTGCCCCAGCCTCTCTTCTAGACCCTATAAAGCAGGGGCAGCATCTTGAAACCTCCAGTTACTGTGAGCTAAATAAACCTTTCCTCTGCTAAGCTTGTGAGTCTGGTATTTGTCCCAGCAACGAGAGAAAAAGAAAAAAAAAAAAAAAAAAAAAAAAAAAAAAAAAAAAAAAAGAACAAGACAACTCCCATAAGTGTTTGCAGGAAATTCTGTCTAAACCCTAACTCCTACCATTTCCCTTTGTACAATGAGATATTCCATCATGGTGTAACCTGCTTTACATTATAAGCATATTTCTCAAATTCTACATTATTCTGTGTACAGTTAACACATCCCTTTTATTGTAATTGGACCCACTCCATCTTCTTACCTGATCTTGTTCATTGCTCTAAATTTGTCTGAAGCATATAGGTCTTTTGAGAAAATTTAACTGCTCTGAATTCTAATTAAAGTCATTTATGGATTGAGTACCTACCTCTGAAGACACCTCATTCAATGATCAGAGGATAGAATGATAAAATAGACAGTCTTGGAGCCGGGAGTGTAAGTTTAGTGGTAACAGGGGGGATGCAGCTGAGACTAACTGAGGTTAGTTAATTGTAAGTAACCTGTCATGTTTCTCAAATATATATTCATGCTTTTTTTTTTAATTTGTTTAGTACAGGATCTACAGGGTCTCACTACACAGATCAGACTCATGGTGACTCTCCTGTTTTCAGCCTCCCAAGTTCTGGGATTACAGGCATGCACCACCACACCCAGTCTCAGTCGCTTCTCAGCATGCCCAGGAATGTGGTCAACACACCAGGCTGGGGATCGAACCCTAGTCCCTGCACCTGCCTAAGCAGGTGCTTTAGTTCACTGAGCTATCTAGCTGGCCCTTCCTGCTAATTTTCTGCAGACAAGTTCACAATGAACCCAAATTTCTCACCTGCTTCTGCTGCTCATCTCTCTCACAGAAAAGGATTCTATTCGTACTTGGTAGCTGCTTTGAGATAGGAGGGAATTCTGAGAAAGAAATTCATCTAAGCTTAATTTTTTCCAAATAAAATAGTTACAATCCCAAGGAAATATAAAATTTATCAAGCTGGAAAACAGGTAGTAATACAGTTATACCCAATATTATACTAGTATTCAGAGAATTGTCTGAACTGAACTCAACTTTGGCTCTATTGGAATATCAATATTCCAAATGATTATGGCACCAAAGGACATTTCCTTAGGCAGCCTAAACACAGCCATTTTTTTGGTAAATATTTTACTCAAGGACAAGATGTCAATCCTACATTTCATTCACAACTGGCCCAGAAGCCCAGACTAATTTTTTTTTTTTTTTTTTTTTGCCCAGACTAATTTAATCGGAACATTTCCTTTAAAGAAATTCTCTTCATAAATCCATAATATATTCAAAGGCGGGGAAGAAAGAGGAGTTTTAAATGTTTTGGACATCACAAAATGTAGCTAGACCTGCAGCTCATTTTTCTGAAATATGATCAAGGAACGAGAAAAAGGAGGTCAGCATATGCCAGCCGTGTTTTTAAAGCTAAGCAGATCTCAAGACAACAGAATCAGCTGGGCGTGGTGGCGCACGTCTGTAATCCCAGCACTCGGGAGGCTGAGGCAGGAGGATTGGTGCGAGTTCGAGACCAGCCTGGGCTACAAGTGAGCTCAAGGCCAGCCTGAACTGCATAGCGAGACCCTGTCTCAAAAAGACAAAAAAAAAAAAAAAGACAACAGAGTCTTCGTGAAAATGTGAGTCTATGCAAAAGAGTTCCACTAATAAAGTAAAAGCAATGATAGCATTCAAAACTCACCCTTTACCAACCTAGGACAAAACAATGAGTCCAGGCAGGGGGCTTTGCTTTAGGTTGTGGGCACTGCCATGACAAACTGCTTCAGACTGGGAGGCTCCAACAACAAAGACTGGCGCCCGCAGTCCCAAAGTGGAGAGTCTGCACCGTGGTGTCAGCAGGTCCCACTGCCACTGAGACTGCGCAGGGAGCCCTTCCTCACCTCTTTCTCCTCCTGCTGAGGGCTCCGTCAGTCCTTGGAGCGCAATGGCTTCTACCGGCATGCCTCCAAAGTCCGCTCCTGTCACCTCATGGTTCTGTGTGTGTGTGTGTCTTTGGCTTCACATGACCTGTCCTTATTCTAAGGACACCAGTCATACTCAGTATTTGTCCACCTTAATGACCTCATCCGAACTTGATAACATCTGCAAAGATCTTAATTCCAAATGAGAATTCATTCTCACACAGCAGCATCTAGAATTTCAGCCTTTGCGGGGAGGGTTGAATTTATGACAACTAGGGTGACCACCCACTGGGACCCCACTCCTGTTCCTCTCGTATAGGAGCTTTCTTTCCCCTAATAAATCGATTCTACTCATTAGAAAAAAGGAATTTATGACAACTATATATCTATTTATACATAGATAATGAAAAGATAAAATAAACCACAATGAGAAAGCTCACCTGAAAGGATGCGGTTATCACCTCAAGCATCCCGATAGACATTAGAGTCCTTAGGAGCTAGGCAGCAGTGCTTGCTTTGGGTTTGTGTTTGCTTGTTTGTTTGTTTGTTTTGGTTGGTTTTGTTTTGCCTTCAGTACTGGGGTTCCAACTTGGTACCTTGTGCTTGCCAGACACTTATGTCACTGAGCCATCTCTCCAGGCCTAATAGTTCTCACTTTGGCAGCACATACACTAAAATCAGAAGTGAGCCTTATGGAGTACATGAAACAGCAACATCACTATAACGTATTCTCCAAAAATGGGGAGATTGCTTGGTGGCATAAGCGCCTGACTGGCAAGCACAAGGTCCTGAGTTCAATACCCCATACCAAAAATAAATAAATAAATGAAACAGGTGAATGAGCTGATATAAAATCAATGTAAGGGTCAATGAGAGAGCTCAGTAGACTAAATGCCTGCCTAGGCAACTACAGGGGCTGGAGTTCAATCCCCTGTGCCACGTGCCATGCCAGCCCCACCCCAGGTGTGCTGAGCCAGTGACCGAGTCCAGGCGTGGTGGCACTGCCTGTAATCCCTGCGCTGAGGAGGCTGCAAATAGGAGGATCACTGTCAATTCGAGCTGCATAGTAAGGCTCTGCACAGAATACTAAAATAAATAAATAATAAATGACTAACAAATAATAAATAGACATTAAAATCAATGTGCTCCTCATTCAACATTCCACACACACAGAAAGCTAGAAATAGACAGAAACATCAACTGCTAGGGAGGGAACACTAGTAAACTCCAGAATGTGGAACTCTGGGGGCCAACAGACTTGCTTTATCTACAGGCAAAGGCAGAGGAGAAAACAGAAAAGGAAAAGCTGTAGGAGAGGGGGGAAAAAAGGAAATTCAAAAGAAAATTAAATTCTAAGAATCAAACACAACAGGCAGACCAACTTTGAAATCAAATCAGTAAAGAAAATATTGTTTAAATTAAATCATCTGTGATAAAAAAATAAATAAATAAATAAATAAATAAATAAATAAATTAAATCATCTGTGATAAAGGAGTTCAAAAATGATTGGCTATTAGATAACATTAAGGGCGCCATCTTAATTACATTTTCTTATTTTGAAAGAATGCTCTTCTTTGGGATTCTAAAGTACCTAGTGATTTGCTGACAGAACATGTATCACTTAGTTTAAAACAAAAAACTTCCCACAATGAGCACTCTTTGTTGAATGAACCAATGAATGAGTGAATCAATCAACCAATCATTCAGAGGGGGCTGTTATGGCCCCCCCCTGCATTGAATTACCCACACTGGATGTCAGAGACCATATCATTTGTGGCCCAGAATCTCTTTACAGAAATCAAGTTTCAGAAATGCTCAATTCCTGAGTCTGTTTTGTGCCGACATCTTACCTTGGGGCCACAAGGCTCGGGGCAGCCACTTCCTGAACCCCTCTGTAGCAGTCAACCCTTAAATCTTCCCAGTGAGGCCATCTTTAAAGTGCATACATAGGGGCTGGGGAGATAGCTCAGGGAAGTGCCTGCCTGGCAAGTACAAGGTCTTGAGTTCGATCCTCAGTTCCACAAAAAATAAAACAAAACCATCATAAAAAAATAAAACTTTGCCGGGAGTGGTGGCTCACGCCTATAATCCCAGCACTCGGGAGGCTGAGGCAGGAGGATTGGTGCGAGTTCGAGACCAGCCTGGGCTACAAAACTGAGCTCAAGGCCAGCCTGAACTGTACAGCGAGACCCTGTCTCAAAAAGAGAAAAAAAAATAAAAATAAAAAGAATAAAGTGGATACACTGTGGCTGGGAGAAATGAAATGACTTGTCCTTGGCCACAAAGATGGCACCAGCAGTGTCATTTGAACAGAAATCTGACTTTCAACACAGAAAGATGGACCAGAAAGATGAACTGGAAGAGGGTTTCCTAAGTTACAGCATACCACACCCACATGGGAGTAAAAACAGAACATACAGAAAGTGTGGGGTCACCTGCAATAAATTTCAGCTGATACTGTACAGATATGATATCCTATTATCTCCTCCCCAAACTCCCAGCATCTGCCAGGCGTGGTGGCTCACGCCTGTAATCCCAGCACTTGGGAGGCTGAGGCAGGAGGATTGGCGTGAGTTCAAGACCAGCCTGGGCTACAAAAGTGAGCTCAAGGCCAGCCTGAACTGCATAGTGAGACCCTGTCTCAAAAAGAAAAAAAAAAAAAAAATTCCCAGCATCCATAGTAAAGAGAGTCTAAAGAAAAAAGACATAAACCCACAAGAAAAAATTAAAATGAAACTGCAGTCTCTGAAAAACAAATGAAGTGGTAACTGCTCCAGCAAACCTGGGAAAACAGAACCGTAAGCGGGTGGAAGGGAGGAACCTGTGACCATAGCTATTTTAGGGAGTCACATTAAGAACAGAAACACTGACAGAGCCTGTTTCATCACCAGTGTCACAGTGTCTGCCCTCCACCCTGGACACAAGGCCATGAGAGGAAGAGTCCCAGGCAAGAGTCTCTGACAGCGCAAGGTGGGCTGAGAGAAGGCTTACAGACCAACGCGAGAGGCCCCAGCCCTCTTCCTCCAGCTCAAGCAGCATGCTGACTTCCAGAATCATGTCCTTTTGGCAGACAGTGGCAAGAGACCCTCCAGGGTTCCAAGGAAGAACCGCACAACATTAATACTTGGGCTAGTCTAGCGAGATAACTGGTGTAGTTATTCTGTAGGGGTGATCACCGCTGACAAGCCCTGCTCTCACTGCGGTGTGTGTATGCATGCATACATGAGCTCCATTCTTAAAACTGAGCAGACTTGCATGATTCCAACTACATAACATTCTGGGAAAGTTGAAACCATGAAGACAGAGGGCTGGCCAAATACCTCAGTGGATTAAAGTACCTGCAAGTAGGTGCAGGGGCTGGGGTTCAATCCTCGGGTCTGCCATGCCAGCCCTGCCCCCACAGCACGCTGAGATAAAGAGATTTGGGGAATCGCTGTACTTTCTGCTTAATTTTTCTATAAACCTAAAACTGCCCTAAAAATAAAATTTATTAACTAAAAATGACCAGATGGGCGGGGGAGGGAGATAGCTTGGCAGTCTAAAGACCTGCCTGGCAAGTGCAAGGATCTGGGTTTGATCCCTGGTACCACATGCAGTGCTGGTCCTGAAACTGGGTGTGGTGTCACAAGCCTGTAAGCCCAGTGCTGGGGAGGCTGAGACAGGAGAACCACTATGATTACACACTATATCAAATATATTTTTTAAAAAGAAGAGAAAGAATAAAAAGAAGCAGAAAATAAAGTGCAGGTAAGAAAGTCAGAAAATTGTTCTTAATTATTCTTTCAAACAGAAGGACACGAGCTTCCAGAGGGAAAAGGGCAAATAGCAAGCACAACTAGTGTAGATCACACCAAAGGCTTCTCTTGCTTTCTACCAAAACTGAATTGCTATTTGAACTGTCGAGTAGAGCAAGAAATTCCCAGCAGATTGGTTCTCGCAGTCCTGGGCTGTGTGAGTGACTGAGTCAGTAAAGAAGGAAGACCCGTAGCAACTGGGAAGCATCGCCTTTGGACTCTCGCTCTGGGCTCCCTGCGCCCACTCTACAGCCTGCCAGCGCAGCCCCTGCAGCTGCCTGACACCAACTCACAGGATCTCCCCAGCAAGCTCCAGCCCTTCACCTTTGGACTGTGCTCCAATATGCAGGCAGCCCTTCCGCAGACAGAACAACCAGATACTGTGGTTGTAGGGATATGTTTACCAAAAATGCATCAACTAAATCAAAGAAGCATTGGAGAAACACACATGAAGTGACATTCTACAAAAAAGCTGGCCCATACTCTTAAACATTAACAGCAGAGTAGGTACAGAGTAGTTTAATAATGATACATGACAATTAAATGAATGCAAGAACTCTATAAAAGCATAGTCCAAAAAAACATTATTGGAAAAGCGGGCCAAAGAGCTTAGTGGATTAAAGCACCTGCAAGCAGGTGGAGGGGCCACAGTTTGATCCCCAGGCCTGCAGTGCAGTGCCAGCCCTGCCCCCAGCCCCAGGGAACACTGAGAGGGCAGTTGAGACCGGTTGTGGGGACGTGCACCTGTAATCCCAGCTCTTGGGAGGCTGTAAACAGGTGGATCACTACAAATCCAATGTAGTAGCAAGACATTGAACATTCCAAAAGACCCTTCCAGGAAGGAAGGAAGGAAGGAAGGAAGGAAGGAAGGAAGGAAGAGAAAGAGACAGACAGAAAGAAAGAGTTATTGGGAAACATCAAATGTTGACTAGACTGTTGTCTGCTAACGACACGGTATGCAGGTATCACTATAATATGACATCTTCAGTTCTTTTGGAAAGACACCTGGAAGAATAATGCCTGGGCCAAGTAGAATTTCTACATTTAGTTCTTTGAAGAATCTCCATGATGACTTCAATACTTGTATCCTAGTTTACATTCCCACCAACAATTCACACACTCAAACCTCTCCAACATGGGTTATTATTTGATTTCTTGATGATAGCCATTACTCCTGAAGTAAAATATACTGAGCGTTATTTTAATTTTTTTCTCTAATAGTGAGAAATGATGAACATTTTTTTGTCTGTAATGGTTTACTTTTCTGTTGTTTTGTACAATGAATATCTGTAAATTTTCTTTCTTAAAAAAATAGGAAAAGACATTTTTTTTTTTTATCTCCTGGACACGTTAGTTTCATGTCTACCCAAAAATGACATGTTATAATGCTCAGCTTTAGGCACGAGAGCTCTATAAGTGAAGCAATAGGCTTGCTTTTCTTGACAGCACATTGTTTATTTATAAACAGAGTATGGTTGTTCCCACAGAGAGCTGAAAAGCTTGACATTTATTAAGTGAGACAGGTTGATATATAGATAATATATAGATTTATATAGTCTACTTTTTTTGTCCTGGGAATTGAACTCAGGACCTCATGCTTGTCAGACAGGTACTGCACCACTGAGGTATCTCCCTGGCCCTATGTGGATAATATATAAACATTTCATATACATATATATGAATTTGAATTTGCTGGTAGTTTCTCAAAGTAGACAAAGGAAGACAGCATAAATTCTTGATAAAACTTGCATTTGAAATCCATTAAATCCAAAGTTTAGAAACATGTGAACATGTGTTTAGCTTGATTGGGGTCAACAAAAAGCCAAAGGAAGTTGGGTTGTTAATAACATATTTCCTGCTTAACCTACTCAAGGTAGGATTTGGGAACCTTGGAGCCCAGAGCCCTGGTGGGAAGCCTTCAGGCTTGTACCTGACCTCTCACAGTGAGCTGGAAAGCAGCATGGAGCTGCTCAGGAACCCTGTAGCACTGTCAGTGTAGATGGCCAAGTCATAGGCTCTCTCAGAACTTCTGAAAGGTCTCATTTTGATTTATCATTTCAGCTTTAAAAACAGACCCTAGAGGGGCCTGGCAGGATGGCTCAGTGGTCTAAAGCGCCTGCTTATGAAAGCTTAGGCAGCTGCAGGGACCATGGTTCGATCCCCCGGTACCACATGCTGCACCAGCCCATCCCTCAGGGCAGGCTGAGCCAGCCATAAAAATAAAATAAATAAACAAAAGTTCTGAAACAAGAATAAATAAATAAGTAAATAAATAAATAAATAATTTTTTTTAAAAAATAGACCCTAGATAATTTTTCACACATGGAACAACCTCTCCCAGGAAGAACCTACACAATGTCGCCCTGCACTTACCCAGTTGCTTTTTTTTTTTTTTGGTCTTTTTGAGACAGGGTCTCGCTATGCAGTTCAGGCTGGCCTTGAGCTCACTTCTATAGGTGAGGCTGGTCTCCAACTCACACTGATACTCCTGCCTCAGCCTCTCAAGTGCTGGGATTACAAGCATGCGCCACCACGCCTGTCCCCCAGTTACTTTTTTAACTCACAAGAACTTACCTATGCCATGCTAAGGCAACTGATTCTGCAATAGCCAGACAAATCCAGTCTTGAACTCACACTACTAGCTTCCCTATACCTAAAGATAGAGGTAAGACCTGAAAGCAGGTGCAGGGGTCAGGGGTTTGATCCCAGGGCCTACTATGCTGGCCCTGCCCAGGGGCACACTGAGGCAACAGTTGAGACTGGATGTGGTGCTGCACACCTGTAATCTCAGCTCTTGGGAGGCTGCAAACACATGGATCACTAAGAGTCCAAACTAGTAGTGAGACTCTACATACCCTATAGACCTTTCCCTAAAATACAAAAATAAATAAATAAATAAACAAACAAACAAACAAACATAGAGGTAAGAAGATATTTCCTTATAACAGGGAAATGCTCAAAACGTGATAACTGTCACTTTATTATGATTAGAGTGTTTAAGGAATATTTATATAAGAATCAAAATAACCTCTTCTGATTATCAAATAAAAGTGCAGTGCAATGGAAATATGCAAAGGTCATATGGGTGTACCCAAGCTAATCTGAGATATGACTGTCACTCCCTTTAAGCTAGCATAGGTTCAAGTTACAGAAAAATGATGAGAAAGTTCTTTGTGATGCTTAGAAATATAATGGATCATAGAGATTTTTATCTTTAGCACTAATAGAAAAGAACTTGGATCAGAAAGCAAAATGCTTCACTGCTCTCTTAAACGCCACAAAAGTCACTGTAAAATTTACTGCTGAAAGTGTCAGTCTTTTATTGACCTCATGGGAGCCAAATTTCTACTTAATTAGCAGCTCATCTATGAAAAGACATCTGAAAGCCCAATGTGGTATCATAACCCCTCTGTGGCAGGCTTCTCTTCATCTGTTGTCTCACAGAGCAGATCCTAGTGGGATCTGTCGCTTTCTCTTGAGATGTAAAGGTTCAGCTTTTGCCCACAATATGTGTGCAGTGAGCCAACGCCCCCTGAAGGGTAGGCTTTTGTTGGCCTCTTTTTTTGATCTGTTTGACCCAAGAAATACACAATAAACAACATTCTGCTCAAACTGTAAAGAGAAACTATATAAATGCATCATTGGTGGAAGGGAAGAAAGAAAGAGGGAAGAGAAAGAGAGAGAGAGAACAGAAAAACTTCAACATCAGACAAGCACCATGTCAAAGGCAATGCAACACTCAATGAAATTATGTTTTAGAAAATAGGCTAGGAGTTCTGCACCCAATTAAAAATGACCATGCAGCAAGCTACAGACATCCGGTGTGTGTGTGTGTTGGCCAGTAGGCCTGGTACATAGAGGAATAGAGGACAGAGTCCTTGAGTCCTTCATGCATAATCTCGGCCTACTTTCCTGAACTGGACAATCGTAATGTTTGTAATATAACAAATGTCCTTCCAATTAAGACCAGTAAGTCTAGACTGATTCAAGTGATTGTTGTCTCTACTCTTTATTATATAGTCCTTTGTCTTTGTATAATGCCCACAAGCTTCCTTGAGGTAAAACCCATGGAAGACAGGATTTATGACTCAAGCACCGCAATTTTCTTAATGTATTTTGAATAAATAAATTAATTAATGAGATACAGGGGGTTGAGATTGTTGTATTTGCTTTCAGCAGGCCTCTAGGCACGAAATGAAAGCTTAAGTGGTCTGGAGGGGGTAAATGATACATCTACTCTAATGAGAACATTATGCAAGGCGAGAGTCAGGACAAACCCTTGGTAGAAAATAAAGAAATCTTGTTGGAAATCATCAAAGGATACCACAGCCCATTATTTATGGCAACTTATATAAGCCATAACATCAATACAATAGGAAACGATGAAGCTATTTTTTTCATAGGATCAGAAAATATATTTTGGTGGCAAATGATAGCTGTGCATCAGGTCAAAATTGGCATGTAGCAAATGCAGAGCATGATTCCAATTATTTAATAACCAGAAATCTCTCACCGACATAAAATGAGTAACCATTAGCAGATAAACTCAGCCTGATTAGATATCTTTGCATTTATTGCTAATTTTAAGCTTTATTTATTTATTTATTTAATGGCTGGCTCAGCCTGCCCTGGGCTTAGGACTGGTGCAGCATATGGTGCTGGAGATTGAACCAAGGTCTCTGCAGTTGCCTAAGTTTTCCTAAGCAGATGCTTTAGACCACTGAACCATGTCACCAGCCCTATTGCTAATTTTAGAAGTGTCACCATTAGAGATGTGTTCATTTCAACCTTAGAAAGTTGAGTAGAATTCAAGAAGAAAGCCTTTGCTGGATTCAGGAATTCACAACAAGACCATATTAACTACACTCATTGCATCCTATCTGTAGAGATGAGCTGGGTTAATGAAAACAATTTTCTCTTCAGAATTCAAGTTTATAAGGGTTGAATCCCCAATAGCACAAAAGTAAACAAACAAAAGCAAGTCTACCCCTCACTGTAGCCTATTAAGGTCCTTGGGACTTGGTCAGTTGCAGTGTGACTGTTCCAATCACCTACTGCCTTGAGGCTTTCCTCTCCCCTTGGGTCTCCTTTCTCTCAGAGTTCCATTTGAGCCTGTCCTTGCTGCCAAAAGAATTTGGGCAGCGTGAATCCTTGTGTGTATGGCAGGTGCTAAGGAAGGCGCTGGCAAGATGAGGCTCTGCTGGGACCTCACAGCTATCCAGAAACTGAAGATCTTCTGGACACAACACTTCTCTTTATAGCTTATTAACATCTATGCACAGAGCTGCCTCAAGGAAAATGTAGTAATCTCAAAGTTCCATGTGCTGGAGAGGGGCAAGGGAGAAGTTGGCAGAAGACGGCCTCTAAACAAAACTTATCTGAAGCTCTGGTAACATGAGTTTCTAAGACCTTGTCCCTAACAGTCACATTAGTGGGTCTTTTTCAATCTTCCCAGTGGCCCTGGAAACTATATCCCACACTGTCTTTAGCTACTCTTCTCTCCTTGCAGGGACAAATACCTAACACACAAGCTTAGGGGAGGAAAGGTTTATTTAACTCACAGATATTGGAGGCTTTATAATTTAAAGCAGCCTGAATTACATAGCAAGACCTGGACACTATGCACCCATGTCCAGATTGATTCGCTCCATACCTCTGAGAGACCACCGCCTGAGGGGAGAGGGGGACCTCTGACAGCTCATGCTGTCAGTTTAATGGTTCTCTTGGCCACGCTCCTCAAACCCCGCCCTGACCTTTGGCCCCACCCCTTGAGCCACGCGCTTGACAGCCCCCTATGATTTACATGAGGCTTTGTGGGGACAACTAGATACAAACCGTAACACACACACAGCCCTGGTAGGTCAAAGCAGCTACAGAGCCTGCAGTTTTTTTTCTTGGCACCCAGAACAATGGTAGACCATCATTGATAAGCGCAAGAAACAGGTTTCAAAGGCAGCTCTGCTGCCCGGGAGGCACAGATGAGGTTCTGAGAAAGCTACTTTCAAACTTAGTATAGTTAGGCAGTGGAGGTGGTGAGTTCCAAGCTTTATCCCCACTCTGATGGAGCAGAAGTCAGGTTTGCCTCTAGCTGATTGTAAAAAGACTGAACCAATAACATAGCTTTGCTCTGCATTTGGGGTATAAATCGTCAATTTCTCCTTTCAGGAATGCAGCGGCTATCTCACCTGGGAACTTCAGGCAGTGCTGTTCGGCATTTATAGTTTATTTTGTTCAGTAATTACTCACGAAGTGTTTTATTGGGTCTATCTGGTCTACACTGCTTGATCACAGAATCCTGTGGTAACTGGAGTTAGAATTAAAATACTGCACAGAACAGAGAAGTCATGCCAGGTAAGGTACGGATCCCGGACGAGCGTCCAAAGTCACAAGTGTGTGTTCTCCGTTAACCTCCCTCAGCTCTAAGCCTGGGAGTAGGAATCTGAGGCAGAGGAGATTCGTTTTTTTAAAAGACGAAAAGCTTAGACAAGTTGAGCATCACTTATCCAAAATGCTTAGGACCAGGACTGTTTCGGGTCCAGACTGTTCCAAATTTTGGAACATCTGCATATGCAGAATGTGGTGTCTTGGGGGTGGGATACAATTCTAAACATAAAATTCATTTATCTTTCATACACACTACACTTATGGCCTGAAGGTAATTTTACACAAAATGGCTGCATTTTTTTACTTCAACCTGTCACCTGAGCTCAAGTGTATTTATTAGTCATCACTAGAGGCGTCTATCAGCCCTTGGGAACTTTCCAATTCTACAACGCTTCAGGTTTTGCACTAGGGATGTCTGATCTGCATTTTATAATCAGTGAAGTACTCCTTAACCCAGTGGTTCTCAATATGCTTTAACAAACATAATCAAGGGCCAGCCAAATAGCTCAATGGATTAAAGAGCCTGCAAGCAGGCACAGGGGCTGGGGGTTCAATCACCAAGCCAGTAGTGCCAGCCCCAGCCCCAGGGTGCACTGAGACAGCAATTGAGACTGGGCATGGTGGTATGTGCCTGTAATCCCAGCTGTTGGGAGACTGTAAACAGGAGGTTCACTATGAGTCTGACCTAGTAGCGAGACTCTGAATACCCTGTAAACTCTTCCCCCCACCAAAAAAAAAAATAATAATAATAATCAGTGACCTAACAGCCAGTGAAATAGCTCAGCAGATTAAGCAACTACTTAAGCAAGCTCAGGGACTAGTGTTCAATACCTGATACCACCTGCCACACCGGCCTCACCAACAGGTGCTCTGAGCTGGCCACCAAGACCAGGCATGGTGGCAATGTCTATAATCTCAGCCCTGGGGAGGCCAAAAACAGGAGGACCACTGAGTCTGAGCTGCACAGCAAGACCCTGTACCAAATATAGATAGATAGATAGATAGATAGATAGATAGATAGATAGATAGTTAGATAAAAAGAGGGGCCCAGCGGGATGGCTCAGTGGTCTAAAGCGCCTGCTTGGGAAAGCTTGGGCAGCTTCAAGGACCACGGTTCGATCCCCGGCACCACATGCTGCACCAGCCCTGTCCTTGGGGCAGGCTGAGCCGGCCATAAAAAAATGAGTGAATAAACAAAGGTTCTGAAACAAGAAAATAAATAAATACATACATACATACATACATAAAAAAGATAGATAAAAAGAAAGTGACCTAGCTAAAAAATATAAATTCAGGGGCCCAGCAGGATGGCTGAGTGGTCTAAAGCCCCTACTTAGGGAAGCTTGGGGGCTTTAGGGACCGAGGTTCGATCCCCTGCACCACATGCTGCGCCAGCCCTGCCCTCGGGGTGGGCTGAGCCGGCCATAAAAATTAGTGAATAAGAGCCGGGTGTGGTGGCTCACGCCTGTAATCCCAGCACTCGGGAGGCTGAGGCAGGAGGATTGGTGCGAGTTCAAGACCAGCCTGGGCTACAAAAGTGAGCTCAAGGCCAGCCTGACCTACATAGCGAGACCCTGTCTCAAAAAGACAAAAAAAATATATATACATATATTCTCTGCATCCACCTACACCCATTGACACTAAGTCAGGGGCAGAGCCCAGTGGTGAGGATTTCCTAGGTGATTTCAATGCAGGTTAATGTTTAAGAATGAGACTGTGTATGTTATGAAATATGCTGTATTGTTTTATAAACTGAATGCAGAACAAAATTCACTTGCAAGACTAAAAATAGTAAAGCTATCCTGTAATAAAAGTGCATGATCTACTAGCTAGAAAAGAAAACACTATTTGTAAAGTGTCAGGTCTTCATGAAATTGGAAACTGGGCACCTATATTTTCCATAAGATTAAAAAGAAATGCTGCTCAAAAACTAAAATAAAAAGAAAAACTAACAAAATATTTCCATTGCATTTCACAGTGTTCTCTCTCCTTTTATCTCCTGGAATCTCATTTCCCTGACATGAAAGCTAAGTGTGCTGTCTCCCCATTTTATAGCTAAGAGATGTCAGAGATGACCTGGAGCACAACCTGTGGGTACCAAGAGCTGTCCACATTCTGTATCCCCTCCCACCACCAAACAATATTTTCCTTTTTTATTAAAGCAAATCAGCAACTCCCAACAGTGATACATGCCTGTAGTCCCAGCACACAGATGGCAGAGGCAAGAAGACTGCCACTTTGGGGCCAGCCTGGGCTACATAGTGAGTTCAAGGCCAACCTGAACTACATAGACTTTGTGTCAAAGAAACAATTAATTCCCTTGCTCTGCCTTGCAGAGACTGGGGTCGGCATTATCTTCTAGAGCCCCTTGTTACATCGCTGTCTGCAGCCTTTTGTAGCCTTGTATTAACCAGACGGCTGTCTACACCTAGTTAGTTACCACTGTAAGAGGAACAGATAGATGGAAGAGCTCAGCAGCCAGAGCACTCGCTGCTGCCCAGGGGTAATTAACAAAAGAGGAGTCTGTAGGCTTTACTGGGCCATCGCTAAGGAGAAGATCCAGTTGGCTGATTTTCTCCATCGCTAGGTTATAAGAAGCACCTGCCGCCTCGCCAGAAGAACACTGGCACTCCACTGCTGAGCGAGAACAGTCCGCTGTCTCCCACCAGTGTTCGTCAGTTACATCAATGCTGTCCAAAACAGCTAAATAAGGTAAAATATTAAGATGGGGCTAGGTTCTCAAAGGAGCCCTTGCAGAAGACGAGACACTTTGCAAATCTGCTGGAGATAGGCTCTCAGCTGTGAGCCAGACGTTGAGACAAAAGACAAGGCAAATGCGCCCACATACCTAAGGATAAACAATTGGGATTGATACCTAGTGGGTATGGGCACCTTGAGGATGCCAGGAAAAGCCATCCACCCCCATGAGAAAAGCCCTCTTCTGTACTCATGCCTGCTTGCCACGTGAGTTGCTTTCCCATTTGATTCTGATTTTACTTAAGCAATTATACTTCCAGTCTTCTTACGGGTCAGCTGTAGCTGCATCCCACTTCGTGCCCACCTTGCAATTTACCATTTTTCCCTACCTCAGCCCTGTGGCATCTTGTGGTTTTGCTCTATAAAAATCCCCCAAAAAAATTCCGGGGACCACCCACTTGGGACCCACCCCATTCCTCTCTCAGACAAGAGCTTTCTTTCCCCTAATGAATATATTCTGCTCATAAAAATAAAATCCCTAGAAAAGGCAGGGTCCTTGGCAGCCCACTTGGGCAGATGCTTTCTTCCCCTAATAAGTATATTATTCTCTCAACCTCTGTTTTTCCTAAAATGCATTCTTTGATTTTACAGAACACAAACTCCCACCAGACATCCAGTAGGTTGGGAGCTTCTTTCCCCTATGTCACTACCTCTCTGAGTTTGTCCATAGACCTGTCGCAGAAGTATCTGAATGTTTATCAAAAAATACAAATTTCTAGCCCGGCATCATGGCACATGCCTGTAATCCCAGTACTTGGGAGGCTGAGGCAGGAGGATTGGTGTGAGTTCCAGACCAGCCTGGGATACAAAAGCAAATTCAAGGCCAGCCTGAACTGTATAGCAAGACCCTGTCTGAAAAAGACAAGAAAAAAAAAGAAAGAAAGAAAGAAAGAAA